>VDFB02004800.1:1578035-1609644 GCA_007258455.2 Sequoia sempervirens | reverse complement strand
CTATAACAAAAGTTCAGAAACATGATGTGGACCCATTAGGTAAAGAGAACCACTCTAATGTTCTTTTAATTAATGAAATACTTGTAACAATAATAATAAAACATATCAGTTTCACATTTCTTTCTTATTGCAGCAGATCCCCCTTGAAGCGGCGTCCACGTTATGAGCAGACGACTACGCGTACATTAAGATCACAAGCAAAAGGAAGAACAACTAAAGGGGGGACATATATTGATTTAAAAAATGATACTCCACTTCAGCTTTATGTAGCTTTCAAAAAGAAACAAAAAGTGATTGTAATCATATCATGACAACCATATTTTGATAATATGCAAAAATTCGAAAGAATGATTATTATGTTAAATGAATGAATGTGAATATGTTAATTAATGAATGTTATATGTTAATGAATGAATGTTATATGTTATTAATGGATGAATGAATGAATGTTATATGTTATTAATGGATGAATCAATGATTAATGTTATATGATTGGGTATGGGGAATTGAGAGTGATGTGAGGGGGGAGAAGGGGGCCAAATGACCTTCCACCGTCACGTGGTTGGCCTTGTTAAGTAGAGAATATTAAACTATACTCAAAACAAAGAGAAGCTCAATAAGGTAATGCACTTTTCAATATAAGAAATGCATCGTTTGAAGCATCAAACCAATATACAGTCTGTATGTATGATCAGTCGTCAGTCTCCGCAATGGTACATTTCCACGAATATATATATATACATAACCACCGAAAAATCAACAGAAAGGCTCGACGAAGTTTCTATAGCTGCGACGACGGTTTCGTCGTAACTCCCTACCCATTTCGTTGCCATTCCGACGATATTTCAGTGTTGCCACCACACTACTCCCTACCCATTTCGTCACACTTTTGATGAAATTTTAGTGTTCTTCTGACGCTACTCCTTGCTAATTTCGTCGCAAAGTCGATGAACTTTTTGCGTTGTTTCGACGCTGCTCCTTTCTAATTTCATTGCACTTTCGATAAACTTTTTGGTGTTGTTCTGACGCTACTACTTGCCTATTTCATAACACATTTGACAAAATTTTGGTGTTCTTTCGACGCTACTACTTTAGTATTTCGTCGCTATTTCGACAAACGTTCCATGGTGTTTCCACGCTATTGCTTGCCCATTTCGTCGAACCGACGATGAACTTCTGGTGTAATTTGTCGGTGGATAAACAAAGGTTTCGTCGATATTCTGACAAAATCCTGAGGTATTTCACGATGCTTCCGACCAACGATTCTTCGCCGTTATTTTGACATTTAATTTGTCGTCGGCCTTGCGACGAAAAAATAGCGACGAAAATATTTTTGCCATTGCGTCGCTCTTCCGACAGAGATTTGTCGAACGACCGACGAACGCCCGTCAGAAAATGGTGTCAAATCCAGTAGTGTGGATACTTGCACCACTGATGGGGATGATAAAGGATGAGATGCACCAATGATAGGTAACAACTATTGCTAGAAAAGGCAACATGGCAGAATCCTAAGGACATCATATAAAGAAAAAAAGAAGTAGCAAGATGAGTGGAGAACCATTGATGTGGCTTTGAAACAGGATGATCCAATGGATTGAGGCTCATCGTGATTATACTCTCATCATTGATTGCACCTTAGAATTTGGGGGAGACCCACGATGAGCGATGAGATGTATAAGGAACTATTCTCTTCAAAATGCTAGTTTTATGTACTTTTCCAATATTAATGAGGGAGCATGGATTGAGTTGGTGACACATGTTAATTTTTAGATTGTGTATGATTAATCAAGATTAAGGGAAAATGTGGCAACATTTTAGGTGGCATCTTGTTTTTCTAGGAACAATTTGCTAAAGGCCAAAAAATGATGCCCATGATTGCCATGGATGAAGTTCTAAATTCTCTAGGATTGACGACCCAGATTCAATGTTGAGCTCCTCAGTTATCAACTTTCTCATCCTAGGAGTTCTTGAATCATTAATTTTTGTGTGCTCCAAATTGTCTATTTAATGCAGATTGCTTGCTATTCATTTTTGCCACCATTCATATCTACAAAAAATGTGAGGTCTGGGTTAGTGAAGAAGTGTGAAGGTGTTAATTCCCCCTAAGTTGAAAGGTGAATTTTCTTGTCCTAGGTGAGTTAGTCTTCAATTGATCTCTCTGTCATTCATGCTCTAGTCCATTTAGGAATTCCTTTTTCTAGGACTTCTTGTGATTTTCTAGGTTTGTAGGTGTGTTTCCCTTGAAATTTAAATTAGAAGGTTTTAAATTGTCAATTCTACTAATTTTAGACTAGCTATTTTTCATCTTTGGTTGTACGAGATGGGAAGACTTGTATGCCAACTTAGTCGGTTAGGAGGTCTAGCTACCTTAGTGTGTTTGAGTCTTATGAGGATATATATGTAGTTGGGCAAGAAAACCAAACGACCTCTAAGGTATCAAAGCATAATAGGAGGGCTCGAGGTCATAAGAAGAAATCAACTATCCAGAGTACTTACAACTTAAGAAACATGACTATTTCAAAAGAATTGGTCAAGTTTAAGGGCAAGTAGTCAGCTAAGCTTGCGAAGAAGGAAAGGAGAAAAGACAAGAGTCATAGGGCCTACCTAGGAAAACATAACTATCCTATTGTTCTCTCTGATAGTCCTTTAGATGTTGAAGGTGACACTAACTCAGGATATGGCCAGTATCTTTTCTCTCTAGTGCCATATGAGAGCTTTGATGAAGATGTGGTGATGTTTCTTCCAATTTTTTCATGAACAAGGAGTGGTCGAGCATTCTCTGATGCTGATGACTTGGAATAGAGATTTCTCCAAGTTTTTTTATTTTTGATGAAACTATGGTCTTTGCATAGGAGGTGTTCTCTTCAATATGCCCATGGTTTTGGTCTTTTACTTTTTGATGCAATGACTAACGACACCCTATGCATGTGTTTTGTCTTTTATCTCCCCTTGTTCCTAAATGATTATATAAAACCGCTTGGGGATTTTCTCAAAAATCGGTTGAAATTAGGTTTTAGAATGAAGTGAAATGAAATTGTAACTCAGTCGGATGCTTGTTCCTCCCCTATTTATAAAGGGGATTTCATGGGTAAAGAATGTGAGTTCAGAAAATTTTGAGTCTATGAGAGGTCTAGATGAAAGCTATGATCAAAGAGCAGTGTAATGTAAATAGATAAGTTAGTGAATATATCATAAGCCAGTCTAGGGAATAATTTATACTGTATAATGATCATAAAAATAGTTTTACAAAGCAATATTAATAATGAAAGAAAATATTAGTTCTAAAATATGTGCTCTCCTGTGTATTTTCTTGCAAATCATGAATGAAATTTTTAATTATAATTTCATTTGTCTTATGTCCTTTGCACTAATTGAATGGGTTTGTTTGTGCTTCAATTCAATGAGTTGATTTAATGCTAAAATGTGTCCATTAGTTTGTGGGAAAATGATATAGGATTTGGTAAGGAAGCAATATTTTAAAACACAAAGAGTTGGATGCCACAAAGTAGCATCCCAATAGTACCTTGATTACTGATGCTAAATTATAGTTGTATTACTAGTTGATTGTAAAATATGACTCCATTGTTCCCTTGGATTAGGCACTAGTCTTTTCGTTAGTTTATCTTGCGGAACTGATTGAGCTAGTGATGAACCTATCCATAGATTTAAAATGGGAATGAATCCACAACATACTTAAAATTACACCATACAAACCTTCAGTAGTAGTGTATTCTCCGAAATAAATAGCAATTTCATAAGAGGTCTGCCAAGCCTTAGATGATGTTAGTTTATTTTCACTTCCCGAGGAATACATCTATATATGGAAATGCTATTGATCAAGTAGGGATATTATGAGAATGAGTAGGATTACCCTCTTGGGTGTCACAAAGCCTAAAGAGAAGAAGTGGGGTTTTAAATGCTTCACTTAGGTGTTGGCCAATCCTCAACCTTGCTAATAATTGAGTTTTGGTAGATTGATAGGTAAGGAATGAGATTAAGTTTGTTTCTAAAGAAAATAACCTTAAAAATATCCCAAATCATATAGTGATATCATTGTGAAGGGTTTAGGACATCTATTTTTTTTTTGTTCTTGCATGGGTTCTATTTGTGTAGTTGGTGTTAATGTTTTCAAAGGATTCTTTTTACCTTTTTCAATGCTCAAACAATTGTATGGTTAAGGATCAACTTCGATTGTATAAAATTTGTTATTGTGGACATATTTCATGATACATGAGGAAGGGTAGAGGTCACCCCATTCATTGCATGAATCCACAGTCTATCTAAAGGGAGATTGTATGAAATATCTTGAGGCAGAACATGGATCGATGCTTCTAATTTGGCCTTCCCAATTGTAATAGGAAAAGTGATCAGACCAAGTGGTTATTTTTTGACATTGTCAAATCCCTTAATAGATAAAGAGTCAGGTTGAATTTTTTTATTTTTTGATGGCAATCCTATCCAAAAGGCTTGCACTACACACTTTTAAGGTCGAGCCATTATCAACAAGGGTTTGTTTTATCCCTATGCTATTATATTGAGCTATGATCATGAAAGCATAATTTTGTTTTTGCACTTCCAAAGGAGGGAGCTCACTTTGGTGAAAAACAATGTCAACATTTATTCCTTGAATCATTGTTTCTATGTCATTTGGATTTGCACTAGAGGTAACCATAACTTGTTGCAAGGTTGTTTGAAGCATAGTATGATAATTAAGTGAATTATGAATTAGGTCCCATAGGGATATCTTTGCAAGAGTATTCTTAATTTTTTCAATAGGATCATACTCCTTCCCACTCAGTGAAGTTAAATGAGGAGAACTAGGAAAAATGGGATTAGGAAAAGGGAGGGATGTTGAAGTTGTTTTTCTTAGTTGCAAATTGTTTCTAGATAGTGTTATATGTATGAGCAATGGTATTATAACTCAATTGTTGTGAAACATTGTTCTTAGGTGGTTCGAGGATAAGGACAGGTTTGTTTTGAACTTGTGTTTTTTGAGAAGGTGGATAAATGATAAGTTTAGGTTCAAGAGTGTACTTCAAGGGGTATCTAATGTGCATAACCTCAGAAGACTTATCTTTATTTTCATGATCTCTTAGTGAAGGGGATTCTAATGTCACTTCATCATCTTCATCTATGGAATTATTATTGTCAATGTTCTCATTTTCTTCCATCAATATATCTTTCCTAGTAGGAGAGTTTTTAGGAGAACTACAAACCAAATGTTCTTGACATTCAAGGATTGGTTATTCCAAAATGACTTCATTGCAAGTAGGGGAATGATCAATGGTTGAATTGTCTTGCTTATCAATGATGTCATTATCTTGTTCAAGAATTTTTCCCTAATGATTTTCATTGGTTGTATTTTCTAACACCAAGGAATCTTCCTCATAACTAGGAGAGATACTAGGAGAAGAAGAAATGTAAATATCATGATTATCTGCAATTTCATTCCTTTTTCCTATAATTTCTTCCAAAATAGGAGAGGGAGCATAGAGAGGATTGTCATAAATCTTAAATTTGTGATCATCGAACACCAACATGTCTTCATTTCTGCTTTCATCCTCTAGAACATTATCACAAGAGGTGAAAATGTTGGGAGATGAATATAGACTATTTGAAGTTTCAATGGTCTCTAGTTGCATTATGTGGTTATCATGATTACCTATGTTTGTTTCTTCATGTTCATTAATGTCTTGTCTACTAAGAGAGGTAGAATGGGAGAAACAACTAGGACCCTCAAAACTCTCATTTCTTGGTTCTTCTAACACCAAAATATCTTCTTCGCCAATATTAGAGATATTAGGAGAAGAACAAATATGATCGTTAGGAATTTCCAAGGTTGTATTCTCTTTCATTAAAACACTCTCATAGGGAGGGGTTATGAACTTTTTCTTACTTGTGCCTAGAAAGGTAAGGTACTAACATTATTTGACCAAAAAATAAAAAGTAATTTTAACCATCTCATGTGGCGCTTTATTAATGTAAACAATGTATATCCAATGATGTAAAACAATTTTATCCAATGTATGCAAAACTTAAAGAATTCAAACAATGTATATCAAAAAATGAAATGAACTTTTATCAAACTTATGCAAAATTTTATGAATGTAAACATTGTATGCGAAAAAGTGAAAAGTAATTTTATCCATATTATACAAAGTTTAAAAAATGTGAGCATTTTCAGATCTAATGATGATTGTAATTGAAATGATTTCAAAATACACTTGAAATGAAAGAAATTGGAATAACAATAATTTTGCAAAATTTAATAGAAAACTAAAAGTAGCAAAAAAAATAATAGAATAGCAGATTTAAACCTTGAAAACTATAACTTCAAACTCAATAGTGACTAAGATTCCAACAAGGGTGTCTTGCTACTACTTAAGGAATTTTGAGGTTCCATAAATTGGAACATATAGAAAACAACACAGAGAGGGTTCTTAGCCAAAAACCCATAGAAGGACTAAGATTCTAGTAAAGTATTTTTAGTTCCAGTAAAGACTTTTTCTAGAAAATAAACAAAATATGGATTGTTTACAATGTTCCCAAGTTTCCTTCTTAGGGATTTGATGTTTAGAAACAAAAAAGTGTGCAAATGAATGCAAGAAAAAAGTAACTAATGACAAGAAATTGGATGCAAAGTTGAGTGCAAGTTTTTCAATTTTGAATGCAATAACAATGTTACTAAATGCAATTAGGATGATTGACAATGCACTTTTCATTTTTTCAATGAGATAAAATGATGCACAAGTGAAAAAATGAAACTTATATACACTTTAACTAATGAAAATATGAGAAACCCTAGATGTACTTTCACTAATGCATGATGCAATGCAAGAATGAAAGTAACCTAGATCTAGGACTTTAATGAGCTCCAAATCAGAAAAAATAATGTCGCAAAATGTCTGGTTCACCAAAGTAAACAATAGGGGAAATGGGTGCCTTATAACCTAGGTCATAGAACACCACTATTCTCCCCTTGCATTGAAATATTCCCTAGGACCCCAAATTGGATTAACTATCAACCCAAAGGTGAGTTAATTCTCAACAAGGAAGACCTAGGAGGGGATGCTTTAAGGTTAGAGGGGTTCACCAAAAAGCAAAAGCTTGGAAAAGAAAATTTAACATTCAACTCACAAAACCTAGTAATGTAAGCCAAATAATGAGTCTAAATGATATACATGGAGAAACTCATGTTGGAAAAAAATCCACACCCAAAGAGATGTAATGTTTGTATTAATTTTCAAAAAAGGTACACCAATACAACACTCCTCTCTAAATTCCAATAGCACTTGATCACTCTGACAACCTACAAATAGACTTTTCAAACCACCATCTCAAGGCTCCAATATATAAAGGTTTGTGGGAGACAATATCACAAATAGTATCCCAAAACAACAAGAAAAACTACCTAGAAAGCCTATGCCCCCCTTAGTGGACAACCCATAAACATGGCATAAATATTAAATAATCACATGGCATTCACATGGGCACCTAACCCACAACCAGTCAAAATTGGTCAGTACTATGTGTACCATAAATCTCCAATAGTTGTGATGGCTTCATGAAAGAGCATGAACCAACATGCAAACTTGTGCATCTAACCCACATCCAATCAGAATTGGTCACTACTAAGTGCACCATAAATCTCTAATGGTTCTAACCACTTCATGCAATAGCATGAACCAACATGCAAACTTGGACACCAAACTATTTAATAGCATGCAAAACATGTAAATAACATGCAAGAAAATGCACACCAAAGTGGTCTCCACTCACAAATTTAGATGCCCAAGAGGAATATTCTTCTAGGATGTCCTGTAACTATTATCATAATGGGTTCACCTCTTTTAATCCAATTACAATTTGTCATAGGAAAACAAATAATAAATATTTTATCCCTCGTGTCCTCTAGAGCACTTTCTAAAGAACTTGGAGAAACACAGTTATCAACTTAGGATAGCAATTATAATGCCACCTATCCTAACATTAGCTACCTATTGAATGGAAAAAGCTAGAGAGGGAGATTGGTTTTAGTAGTCCTTCCACCAAGAACCAATTTTATGTACAAATTTATAAATAAAATTGAAAAGTAAACCTTTATAGCAACATAGCTCAAGACCTTCTTCCAAGTGTTTTGGGAAATTGTTGAGTTGGATGTTGTGAATGCTGTCAAGGAATTCTTTAGATCAAGATGTCTGTTGAAAGAACTGAATGCTACTTTTGTGGTCCTTATCCCAAAAAAACCTGTGGCTTCGGAGTTTCAAGCTTTTCAGCCAATTAGCTTGTGTAATTCTATTTATATAATTATTTCGAAGGTTTTAACTACAAGAATGCTTTTTGTGCTTCCTCAAATGATTTCTCCGCAGCAAAATGGTTTTGTGCTAGGTAGGTACATTATGGACTCTATTGTTACTATTCATGAGAATTTACATTCGTTAATGGTTTCGAAGACTGAAGGGTTTATTCTTAAACTAGACATTTCCAAAGCCTATGATCGGGTTGATTGGGATTTCTTATTTAAAATCCTGGTCAAGTTTGGCTTTAATAACAGAGTTATTCAGCTAGTGAACCAACTTGTCTCGACAGTAACCTCTTATGTCATCGTGAATGGATCACCTTTGAGGTTTTTTCAGACTTCTAGGGGCCTCAGACAGGGAGATCCTATTTCTCCTATTTTGTTTACAATCTTGGCTGAGAGTTTGGGAAGAAATATTAAAAAGCTTATTGATCAAAGATCCTTTGCTGGTTTAAGACCTTCCTCTTCTCTTCTAACCTATTCCCACCAACAATTTGTTGATGACACCATTCTCATGGGAAGATCTACTGTGGCTAAAGCTAAGACTTTCAAAAAAAATGTAAATCTCTATGAATCTACTTCTAGGCAAGTTGTTAATAGGGCTAAGAGTTCAATTTTCTTCCTCAATACTCCGGAGCATAGACAATTTAAACTTGCTTGGATTCTTGGATGCCGGATTGAGCCTCTTCCGTTAACCTATCTTGGTTTGCCTCTTCGCTCTAAACCATCAGACTCATTCTGGATTTATTTGGTTGAAAAATTCGATAAGAAGCTATCGGGGTGGAAAGGAGCTCTTCTCAGTCAAGCTAGAAAAATCCAGCTCCTAAAGGCTTCTTTGCAAAATCTTCCTGTTTATGCTCTCAATTTATTTAAAATTCCTGCTAAATATGCTGAAGCCATTGAAAAAATTTAGAAAAGGTTTCTCTAGTCTGGTGTGGAGGACAAGAAGAGAATGCCACTTGTTGGATGGGATTTGGTTTGTAGACCCAAATCAAGAGGTGGCCTAGGCTTAAGGAAAATTAAAGTTTTGAATCTGTCCCTTCTTACTAAACAGCTTTGGAGAACTCTTATTTTGAATGGAGAATGGCATGATACCTTAAAAGCCAAATATTTTAATAACTATGAGTCTTTTAATGAGATTATAAATTCTTCTTTTTTACCTCGTGGGTCTGTTTGCTGGAATGATATGAGTAGAGGAAGAAAGTTGTTGGAAATGGGAATTGGTTGGCTGATTGGAAAAGGAAATTATGTAAGGTTTTGGGAAGATAGGTGGCTTTTTAAAGATCCTTTGATCATAATTGAGAAATTTAGTAAATGGATGAATGATTGTAAAAGGGAATTTGGAGTCTTGGTTAAATATTACTAGAGGAATGGGGATTGGGTTGATTTGAAGATTATCAGTCAGGATCTTAGCCCTATTCAGTCGGTCTTCAGGGCCCTAAGACCAGCTCAACACCAGGTGGAGGATCTTGCTGTCTGGTTTGACAACCCGTCTGGCTTTTTTTCAGTTTCTTCTGCCACGTCTATGCTAGTGAGTCCGATGGAGCCTCCACCTTTCTGGGCTAAGGCTTGGATTTGTCATCTAACTCCTAAAATCAATATTTTCTACTGGATAATGCTACAAAATAAGATTCTCACTTTGGACAATCTTGGAAAAAGAGGAATTCAATTACCAAACAGGTGTTATATGTGCAGGAATGAAGTTGAGATTGTTAATCATCTTTTTCTTCATTGCCCTTTTGTTTCGAATATCTGGGGTAAAATTTTTGCGCTTCTTGATGTGGTTTGGGTTTCCCCTGCCTCTGTCGAAGATTTCTTCATGCAATGGAAAACTCCTTCAAAAAAACCTTTTATGCGAAAACTATGGTCTTTTTTTCTACCTTTTGTGTCTTGGAATATTTGGAAGGAAAGGAACAATAGAGTGTTTAGGGATAAAGAGATGTTAGAAGGGGGCTTACATGCTAAAATCGTAAGGGCTATAAAGGAAAATTTATCTTTAATTCCAAGAAAAATGGTTGATAAAGCTAATTGGTCTCCTTTCGATATTGCTATGGCTCAAAAGTGGAACTCAAAATTAGTTGGGTCAAATGTCCTCAAACCTGTTGTTTGTGGGAGAGAGAATGCTAGTTGGTCTTTACCGCCTTTGGGTTGGGCGAAAGCCAATTTTGATGGTGTGGCTAAAGGAAACCCTGGGAAAGCTGGCAGTGGGTGTGTTTTAAGGGACAATTCAGGGGCTTTTATTGCGGCTTTTGCTGTGGACATCGGCACCCAAACTAATCATGTTGCGGAAGTGGTTGGGGCTTATCATGCAGTTAGCTTAGCTTTCAAAATGAACACGAAATGTCTTTGGCTGGAGGGTGATTCAATGAATATAATAAATTGCATTCTTGGGCTTACCCCTCCCTCGTGGACCATCAAAAAGTGGATCGAAGATACAAAAATCTTATTAAGTGAATTTGATAAAGTAGAAGTGTCCCACGCCTATAGAGAAGCTAATAAGGTGGCAGATTACTTCGCCAATGAAGGGGTTAAGAAGAGTGGGGAAAACACGTGGAGGAAAAATGACTACCTCCATTCTGAAGTGAAAGTGCTAATTTATTATGATTCAGTGCATGGCAGAGAAGCCTATCTTCATCATGATGAAGCGGATAAAGATTAGGTATGTCGATTTCATTAGATTTGATGGGACCGATGTCATTTTTTTTTCAAGAAGAGTCTTCAGCACACTTTCTGGGTGCTTGATAAAATATGCCTAAACGAGACTCAGAGCAACTATAGAGTGTTGTTTAACAGAGCTTTGAATATGGGGGGAGAAAGAAAACATGTGGAGCCGAGCAGTTTTCAGGAGCATAGAAAGAATGCCAAAGCCTGGGAAAGAATTGAAAAGGGAGGCTTAGTCCCGTATTTGGAAAAGCTCCATGGTACTGACGAGGGGATGCTGGACTATTTTGTAAAAAATTGGAAAAATGGTGAGATTGTGTTGTTTGGCAGGAATGTTAAGCTGAATGAGGATTTAATCGGTGAGATAACTGGTCTTTCGACAGAGGGTATGAAATTTTATCGGGACCGCCAGTTCTCTAATGAAGCAGTCATTAAATTTCCAAAAAAAGACAAGGAGAAGGCTAAGCTGGTTAAGGTTGCCAATAGCTACTTTGATGTGGAGTCCATCAAATCTATCTGGAGGAAATTTTTAAGAGTTATTATGGAGTATATCACGGTTGACGGGTGCTTCACCAGAGTGTATGGTTACCACTTTTCCATTCTGAACCACTTCCGTCACAAGGTTTGTATCTCTCTTCCTTTTTACTTATTCTCTTCTTTGAAGAATTGCCTTGATGAAGTTGAAAGAAACCCTAGGAGTACTGCTATTATTCACCCTAGTCTTATCAGGCTCATTTTTGAGCATTATCAAAATTTACCTGCTTTGCCTAAAATTGTTGATATTGGAGAATTGGATGATGAGGAAACTGAAAGTAGTAGGGAGAATGACCCCCGGGCCCCCCTGCTTGTGCCCCTGTTGGTCCTAATACCATTGCTTCCCAGTCCTTGTCTTGTCGGAATGCCCTTAAGGATTTTTCCTCGCCATCATTTCCTAAGTTGTAGCCTCTGTATGAGTGCCCTAGCTCGAGTTTTGCCTCGCCGCCCTGACTTAATCCCCAGCCGTCTCCTAGCTGCCCTACTCCGGGTTTGGTCTCTGGTTTTAAAGGTACCTCTGTTACGAAACTTGTTTCGTATTTTGGGAATTCCATGGAAATTATTTCTGATAAACCCATGGTCAGTAAGGAGTCAGCCCCTAGTGCCCCTGCGTCTGGAAGATTTGGGAATGCCCCTAATGATTCCCCTAATTAGGATGAAATTAATTCAGCCCTGAATAAGCTCAAGCCTGAGGACATTGTGAGTATGGCGGAAAAAAGTACGGATGGCCTTTTCACTGTTCTCAAGTGGACCCAGAAGGAAGTTTGTGATTTGAAAGGCTATAATATAGATCTAAGCAATAGGGTCAAGGATTTGGAGCAGAGGATTAGCTGGAGTTGTAAAGAGAATGAAGGATAGGAAACCCCCTTACCAAGGAAAAGATAGCTTTCGTAGGAGGAAAGATTGACGAGTATCAAGTGCAATGTGTCCAAGATAGGCCAAAATATTAGGGCCACTATGGTGAACAATCACAAAATTGCTAGGCATAACACCATCATCATCAATGCTATGGTGGAAAAGCTCAAAAGAAATCAAAAGGGTTTGTTGGTCGTGGATTTGGATGCGGACAGAGGTTGCTGCAGATTTGTTGGTGAAGGGATTTCAACTCGTACCTAGGCTAACACTAAGAGGAAGACCCCGACTTCATCACATATGGCTCAAATCCTCAAGCAGGGTTTACAAGATATGAAGGATGTAGAAAAGGAGGCTGAGGAGTTGTTGAACACCTTGGAGTAGTGCGGTGGTGTTTGTTTCTGGCTTTTTGGGTGGTCCTTTTTTGGACCCTGTTGTCTCTTTGTGTTGTCGTTTCCTTTTTGGGACAGCCGTCTGCTTGTTTGGACTTATTTTGTTATCTTTTGTTGTTTAAACTCTGCGGTTTCAGGTCCCTGTAAAACCTATTTTTTCCTTTTCAAAAACATAGCTCAAGATCTTATGCAAGAAAAGAATATTAGTTGTTGAGAGAAAAGAAGAAAAAATTATGTATCTTAAAACCTTTTTTCATTTTTATAGAATATGCATTGAATTATTAAAGCTACTTTATTGCAACAACATGAACTTCAAATTAGAATAGTAGAGTCATCACCTCAATATTTTGAGGCAAACCTTGAAACAACAATGATGTCAAGGGCCAAGAATCAATGTTGAGTTCTCTCCACCAACAAAGCTTTCACATGCAATGCCACAAGAAGGAATAAAACTAAGATGTAGATCCACAAAAATGACATTATTTATTGGTGATCTAATATTTTTCTTAGCAATCATTGAGTGCAACTAAGATTGTGAATCTCAAAAACAACAAATTGAAACTCAAAATTGAACCAAAAAAATCTAAAAAAATTAAACAACTTTTCGTAAAACACAAAGAAAAAAACAAAAACATAATATAAACTCCATTAAAATATATAACAAAACCCATTGAATTCATTGCTTCAAAATAAAATATAGACATTCCAAAGAAAAGAAAGGAAAACCAAAATTTAATAAAATAAATTTTTGTGTCTAACAATGTCCTACACTTTTTTAATTGTATTATATAAGATAATCGTGTGATAACCTTCCATAAATTAACTCACAGAAACACCCATGTGATTAGTATAGAATAGTATAGAATTGCCTCACATATATAAAACTTTGAAATTTAAATATCTAACATGCACACATAATATACTAATATATATATATTAAATATTAATATATATAAAATGCGTGCAGAGTTATCATTCTTTATTTCATTTTTTTTATTGATTTATCTTTGTGATCAAATCTTTGATTTATCTTTGCAATCAAAAATATTATTTACTTTTGTTTCATCAAAACTATTGTAGTTGCACGCGGCTTCCACCTGCCTGTCATTTTAAATGCTGCTTCAAAAACTTTACACAGATTGTTGGATGCCACTGTAGATACCTCTTGATGTAATAAAGATGCATAATTTCTTAGGCTACTCCAAATTCAACGTGTATTAATTTGAGGTTGTTAAGATCTTGATATGCTTCTTAAATGCGATCCTTCGGTACATAAGAAGAGCTTCAAATAATTGTACTAGTTTTGGAGGAATCCAATGCTATCTAGTATAAAGAAGTTGCAGGGTGGAGGTGTCACAGAATGATGGCAACGATGGAGACACTCGCGACTTTGCCCATCTTTTATTACAAAAATGGATCATACACGATGTCCTTTACAACTTTATTCTAGCTTTAAGGGTCCACTCTTTACTTTTAGTTAAAACAAATTGGACTAAACTGCCATATTTCACTTTATAGATTCTTAATTTGCTGATTTTTATCTTAAGAATGATTAAAAACCAGTGTCCTTTTAACACTATATTCTTATATTAAGGGTCCACTCAAACAGCTTTTTTCAAAATCAAGTGGACTAACACTTCCATCTTTTTCTTTCTGGAATTTTCTTCTTACAAATCAGATTTTCCATGTGCCTTCTGTTAAAGTAGGCATAGATCTGAAAAATGAAATTACTACTTCAGTAATCTGATCAAAAGGTAACAACTTGAAAAATAAGTTGGTGCAACTATTGGAGGAGATTTAATCGGAGAGGGAAAACAGTCGCCTTCATAAACCCTCTCCTATACTTTTTCTTTTTGGCCCCTGCATGTTCACTGATTCGATTGCCTTCTATTTAACTCTTAGCCAACTCTTTGTAACACACAGCTCTCTACTTCTGACACTTTTGTCACATTTGTTCTGTAGAAATGGCCATGAAGCCTATGGCATATAACCTGTCATTATTTGCTCTCAGGGTGTTTCTTCTTCTAAATTTGGCTCCAGTGCAGCCCATTTGTGCCTCCCAAGAGGTTATATTAATTTCTTTTATTGAGATGAGCTGATCCTTGTTTTTAAAGGAAAATTGGTTTCTAGATTCTTAGATAAGGAATTAATTGTTCAGTAGATGTTTAATGTGATTTTTGGGTTCTGGGGTGTATAGAATTTAATGAAAATGCATTTAATCGTTTAGAAAAGTGATTTTATATGGTGTTCAGTTTTAAGACTGACAAGTATTTTGGAAGGGTTTATTTAAGCTTCTTTCAGTTACTTTTTCTGAGAGGAATGGATAATTATGATTTTAATAAATGGCTCCACCTCTCTTCATTTTTTTTATGATTATATTGTATTTTAGGTCTGTAAAACACTCTTCAAGCCACATTTTCAGGCCTTGGTTTTGAGATTGTTTATTATTACTTTACAGCTGTTTAAAGTTTATTTGTTTTATGTAAACACTTCCCTTTTTTTACAATCTTTCTGTATTTTAAGTATGTATAATAATATTCAGCTACATTTTTATGTTTGGATTCAAGATTATTAATTTTTGTACAATGTTTTATCGTTGTATAATAATCATTTTTATTTAAAATGTGAGTTTATTTGTAATAGACATCTTCACTTTAACATTATTTTTAACAAATCTACTCTACTTATATACACAGTTTAAATCAAAAAAATGTATTTATATCTAAATCTATTGCATTTTACTCATACAACACCTTTATGATCATATTTTTATGTTTAGATTTAAGACTGCTAATTTACTGCAGGATTGCTCTATCACACTACTATTATTCTCTTTATTTCCTAAACAGTAGAGTTTATTTATAATTGCAACCCTGCTTCTCCATGTATTTTAAAAAACTCATTTCATATTTTAGATCTCTACAACAAATTTATGCCATAATTTTTACGTTTGAATTCTAAGACTTCTCGTTTGCTGCAAGTTACTTTATCACTTTATAATACTATCTTTATGTTCCAAATTCTTGAGTTCCTCCTCTCCATTTCTTGAGACTATACTAATTGTTTGACTTCTTTACTATTCAAATGCAATGTGTCCCCATTTTTTCTTATTGTTTGAGTCTTAGGTCTTTCATTTTTAGTTATTATTTCAATTTTGTATAATTTTTTTATTGAAATTGGAGAGCTTGAATAGACTTATTTTATTATCAAATTTATGGATCCACAGATCATTAAATAGATAAAATACATAATCAGATATTCTCTTATATGAAATATGACTCTAATAAGACAAATATTTTAGAATTTGTGATTAAGTATAATTCACATTTTTAACACTTCTCTTTTTCATTTAAAATGCCAAGTATAAGGGGCTTAGAAAAAGAAAAAAAATTAGAGCTTAACCCATCTTAAACAGACTTCCAAATTGTATGGATGCATAGACATACAAATTCACCTTGAGCTGAATTTATGTACAGATAGATATAACATATTTTCGTTATTTTATTTTTTAAATTGAAAATGGAATGTGGGTTTTCACCCAGCATTAGTAAAATGTGGTCACCACTTCACCAAGATCCTGTCTCTGTTTTCAACTATAATGAATTTATATACTAAATTATGATTAAATGCTCGTATAAATTTACAGGCAACGTGTTCATATACACTGGAGGTGAAGACCAGCCACAAAATCCTTCGTCTAGTTGGCGATCCAGGAACCAAAGATCCTGTCCATGTGAGGTTCCGCAACCAAAGTGGAATAGAGGTGTTCAAGAAGCACCTCAACGATGGAAAGGAAAGCACAACATTTAAGCCAGGGAATATTGATCCATTCAATCTAAGTGGCCCTTGTCTGGAGGGTAAAGTCTGTCTCCTGGATTTTCTGGTTGACGGCACAAATGATTGGCATGCTGAGTATGCCAATGTGCGTCGTGAGAATATCGAGGAACCCGACACTTTCCATTTCCAAGAAAAATTCCCCCCCAAGGTGTGGCATGGCCGTAACTTCTGCGATAACAAGGCGGCATCTGTTGTATCAGAAAACTATACTCCTGAGAATGGGGAACAAAATGGAGAGGACCATGTGAGACGGAACAGCAATAGACCAAAGAGGGGGACATTAAGGATAAGTCAGTAAACTATACGACTGTGGAATATGTTCTCACCAGCTTTATCTCAATAGTAATAGTAAAATAACGTATGTAATGAACGGAATGTATTAGTACATTATCTCATATGTAATAGTAAAATAATGTCTGCAATGACTGGAATGTATTAGTGATTAGTAAATTGATTATTAATACAGGAATGGATGAAGTAAGTCTTTAGTCATGTAAATAAATTAGTATATGTCATGTTTTTATAATTTTCAATTTATTTATTTTTATTATCAAAGTTCAGTAAATCTTTAGTCATGTATATCATGTTTCTTTTAATCTTCAATTTTTTTTCATTATTACTAAAGTTTTTGCACCATGTAAATAAGTCAGTTTTATCTTATCATTTTTACTAATGTGAAATGGACTATTACAACAATAGATGAAGTAAATCTTTAGCCATATATATCATTTTTTTTTCTTTATTATCAAAGTTTTTGTACCATGTAAGTATGCCAGCTTTGTCTTATCATTTTTACTAATGTGAAATTTATTTAATTATAATATAATTACATTTAATATCAAATTTTTCTAATAAGTAATGGATTTTATTAGGTACTAAGTTATAAAAATTGTGATTAGTGGTTACACTCCTAGGCACGTGGTCTATGGGTTGTCAAAAAACTAAAATTTATGTTATCATGAATATTTAGTGAAAAGTAGATATTATTTCTTTAATTTGAATATATCAAGAAACAATAATATGAAACTTCATGCTTGACAATAAAGCAAGCCTATGGTTACTCATATAGCTTCAATGGAACTTAAGGGAAACATGGTAAATGTCATTTAAATTACCCACCTTCTCGCCCAAACATATCAAGGATTCCTCTTTACCCACCCTCTATGACCCCAACATTTAAATAGGTATCCATTAAGTCAATATTGGACCTTTGTCAAAACTTTGAGAAATTATATATCTTCCCGCCCAAAACTGCTTGTGTGTTATTATTTATCTCCATAATTTTATTTTTTAAAAGATCTTCATTATAAATAATAATTAAGTAGTACCGCATTGAAATTTCAAATATTCATCAAATAGATTTTTTTAAACAAACCTAGTAGTTTAGAAACTACATTCAATTTTCTACAAATTCTATTCATAGATATTTTTGAAATAATATAGATAACTTATTCAAAATTTTACATCAAGTTTCCTAACTCTGATTTTTCTGATTTTTTTTCCACTTAAGGGCCTATTTTTTCCATGATGATCCTACACATACCCTGTGTGACAAACTTTGCAGCAATAGTGGAGAAAGGTCCTATTCTTGAGAGGGCCCTTATCACCAAAGGGCTATTCAAAATCTTCAACTTTGATAAGAAGAAATCATTTGGGGATAGGCCTCATTATTGGAACAAAAATAAAAATGTTCTCAATGATGGTGCCACTGACACCAAACATGTCCAAGTGGCTAATGCTTTGCAGAAGCCACAATATCCTCCTCAACACTCAAACTCTCATGCTATATTAGTGCCATAGGGGGCACCTCATCCCAACCAACAATCTAGTCAGAATAACCAAGGGAATGACAAACGTCAATTCACTCAACTAGGGGAATCCCTAAGTGTCATGTTTAATAGGCTTCTTCAAGCCAATTACCTGATTACATATCCTATGACCAAGCCACCTGATGAATCCAAGCCTAAACTAGCTTGGTTTAAACAAAATGAATATTGTGAGTTCCAAAAGATTAAAGGGCATACATTCAATAAGTGTCAAAGTCTGAAAATGTGTATCTAGGACCTCATAGATCGGGGTGACATACATGTGGATGCCAGCACAACACCTTTTTCCAATGCTCAATTGAAAATATATCAAAATTCTTTCCCTAAGCATAACCAAGGTCCTCGTACATAATACTCAAACCCAGTGCCTAGCAATAACAATAATCAGAATAACAAAACCAACAACATTAGTTACAAAAATGTGCCACTTAATTATGAAGGTCTCATCATGCACATCGAACAAGTGGAACCACGTGTGTCTATGATACTCGTAAAAGGAAAGGATCCACAATGTTTTGTTACTACCTTTTGAACCTTCATCATAGTCCTTGGAGCCTCTACATCCACCCAACCACAACCTATAAGTTCTCAATACAACATTCTTGACCATTTGGGATAGACTTCGACACAAATATTCATTCTAGACTTGCTTAAGTCTTCTCCCACACACTAATAAATCCTAAATAATGCCTAACTGGACACCCAAGTTCCTAATTACATAGATCCTACTCAATTTTAAGCATTGGTAAGATAGCTCATAGAAACCTATCAACTAGGTTTCAACCAAAATGACATGCCCTACATTGACTCTAATCATGAGCGTCCCCTCCATCTAGAGGTCCTGGTAAATCATCATAAAGTAAAAAGGGTCTTGGTAGATAATGGTTCTTCCCTAAACCTATGTACATTGAAATTCATAAAATAGGTGGGATACACCCATGCTGATTTAAATAATCAAGTCATCACAATCAAGGTGTATGATAATGCAGAGTGTGATTATGAAGGAACAATATGTATTCTAATCCAAGTTGGTCTAGTTGAGCAATACACTACTTCTCATGTCCTTGATCTAGAAATCCCCTATAACCTCCTCCTCGGTTGTCCATGGATTCATGCCATTCAAGCCATTCCATCCACATACCATCAATGTCTAAAATTCCCATTCAATGAGGCAGAAGTTACCATACATGTGGATCCCCAACCATTTGAATATTTTTTCACTTTAGGAGCTTATTTTCTCATTCGCACTATTGTCCTAGAGTGGTAATGGGACCACTGCATACATCATTGTCCCACTCATCTACTACCGCACTAGCCACAACTTTATCCACTCCATCATCCACATCTGATTCCACCCTTACTAAAGTCTAGATCATTGACAGTGGATGTGGTGAATATAAAATGCACACAACTTTGAATGTGGCAACTATGCCACCCTCACAACACACATATGGCCAACCTTCTCAGTCTACATTGAAACCAGAAGACAAGACTATCACTTTGAGCTCCAAGAACATGGGAACCCATACTTACTACTCTCCTGGGTTTAGACAAGACACACCAGAAGATGACATAAGCCAATGGGTCTACCATGAGGAACTTGATCCCTCCCCTCCTTTGAAAGAATATTTCCAAGAGAACTACCCTTGGCCATATAAGTTTGTAGAGAAGTACAATTATCAGGGGGGAGGCCTTGGCACCAAAGAGCAAGGAAGGAAACACCATATTGAGGATACAATAAGACCAAGATACTTAGACTGAAGTCATGACACAAAACAAAAGGGACCTATAGCATCATCTAGTTCCTTTAACAACGTCAGTGAGAGAAACAGTCTCCTTGAAGACATACCAGAGGATGAATCCATCATAAATGCATATGATGATGTAGATCACACTAACCTTTCTTCCATGTTCGACTACTTATACATTTGCACCATTAGCCTCTCCCTTAAACATCCTGAACTCATAGACTAGGACCTACATGGTGGCACACCTATTGACACCTTTCCCTAAATAGATGAGTACGCACATCTTATGGAATTGGGCGAAGATGAACATCCTAATTGCAAAAGTAAAATGAAGAAAAATAAAAAATGGTCACCTAGTGAAAACCTCCTCGAGGCACTTCTTGACCTAGAAAAGGTAAAAAAAAGGGGTGTATCTAATAGCAAAAACCTCGGTGAGGCGCTAGAAGATGTGGATGTTCATCTTCCCCTTTTAGGAACTCAACTCTCTAAATAATCATCCATCCTAATAGAAGAAGCATGAGAAATAAATTTGGGAATTGAAGAGGATCCCAAAATTGCATATGTAGCCAAAGCACTCTCAGAAGAAGAATATTCTACGATCACCAAGCTTCTCAAAGAAGGCATCATCAATTTTGCATTGAAATATTCGGACATGCTAGGCCTTGATCCTGTTTTAGTAGTACATCACCTGGATGTATGTCCTGATGCCAAACCCATCAAGCAAAAGCTTCAAAAAATGAACCCCCAAGTAGCTCTACTGGTTAAGAAAGAATTAGAGAAGCTATTAGAAGTTGGATTCATAAGGCCCATTGACTATTCAAAATGGATCTCTAATGTAGTGCTCGTAGCCAAACCAAATGGTGCTATTAGAGTATGTATAGACTTCTGTGACCTCAACAAGGCTTGTCCAAAATATGATTTTCCTTTTCCAAAATTGACATGTTGGTTGACCTCATTGTGCGACATGAGATGCTTTCCCTCATGGATGTCTTCTCTGGATACAATAATATCTAAATTGCACTTGAATACCGGCATAAAATAACTTTCACCACACCATGGGGTACCTTCTATTATAATGTTATGCCCTTTGGCCTTAAGAACATGGCAGAAACCTACCAATGAGCTATGACCATTATCTTCCATGACCTCATCCACATCATAATGGAAGATTATGTTGATGATCTATTAGGGAAATCAAGAATAAGGGAAGAACATCTTGTGGTCCTCAAAAAGATCTTTGAGTGTTTAGAGTAGTATAAGCTAAGGATAAATCCTAAGAAATGTGTCTTTGGGGTCACATCAAGAAAACTAATGGGTTTCATTTTCTCTCGAAGATGTATAAAAGTCAATCTAGTGAAAGTCAAGGCAATCATGGATATTCCTTTGCTGCATAACCTCAAACAATTAAGGAGCCTTCAAGGTAAGTTTCAATCCATCCAGTGGTTCATTACTTAGGTAGCCGAAAAGTTTCATTCATTCACTGATCTCCTAAAGAAGGATAATGCTTTTAAGTGGACGTAATAGTGTCAATTTGGCTTTGAAAAGATCAAAGAATATTTAGCTCACCCACCAATCCTTATGCCACCAATTCTAAGTAAACACCTCATGCCATATATTTTTGCTACTTCAGTGGCATTGGGGGAATTTTTGGCACAATATGATGAGTCATCAAAGGAAAGAGCAATCTACTACATCAATTAGACCCTCGTGGGATATGAGCTTAATTATTCCCCAATGGAAAAATCTTTCCTAGCCATGGTTTTCAATTCACAAAATCTCTAACAATACATGCTCAATCATCCAGTAAAGCTCATCTCCAAGGTCGATTCACTCAAATATTTGTTATCGAGAACAACTTTGACTGGTCGCATGGCTAAGTGGGTCATGTTGTTAAGTGAATTTGATATAGAATATGTAGATTGAAAAACTATTAAGGGACAAGTGATAGCTGATCATTTGGTAGAAGCTCCCCTGGTGGATGCCTATCCTCTAACAACAAAATTTCCTGATGGAGGCTTTTCAGTAACAAAAGCAACCACATGGACACTGTACTTTGATGGGTCATACACACACAATGGATTGGGGGTATGAATCTTTCTCGTCACCCCCTAGGGTGATTATATACTGAATTCATTCAGGTTGGCTTTTACATGCACAAACAAAATAGAAAAATATCAAGCTCTTCTGACTAGGCTCAGAATTGCAATCCAATGGCATATTACTCACTTGAGATTCTCTAGTGATTCTCAATTAGTCATCAAATAGGTAAACGATGAGTTTCTCACAAAAGATGATAAGCTACTACCTTATAAATGCATGGTTGACGACTTCAAAAATTATTTCACTTCCATCCAGTTTGATCAAATTCCAAGAGTATAGAACAAAGTGGCAGATGCCATGGCTATCATTGGGTCTTTAATTGACATGCCTAAAGACAAAATAGAGTGTGAATTCCTCATTAAACAGCTATTAATCCCAACTTATTATATTCTTGAGAGTGATATGATGTGTGACATTCTAGGTCCCATGTCACCATGGTACCATGATATCTACACTTACCATCATGATAATATCCTACCTCCCAATCTCACACGTAATCAAAGAAAATATTTCATCCAACATACATCCTATTACGCCATCGTAGGTGATACATTTCATCATCATGAGTATGATGGAACCATCCTCCGATGTCTGAATGAGACTGAAGCCCATACTGCATTAGAAAAAGTACATAGTGGTGTATGTGGGGCCAACTAAAATGGCATGGCCATGGTTAAGAAAATTCTCAGAGTAGGATACTACTAGCCTACATCAAAAAATGATTCTTGTGAATTCGTCAAGAATTTCCTACCTTTTCAATAGAATGCGGATTTGATACATGTTCCTGCATAAGATCTGCAACTCCTTATAATATCATGGCCCTTCTCTCAATGGGGTTTTGACCTAATTGGCAAGATATATCCCCCATCCTCCAATGTCCACACCTTCATCATCACTGCAACTAAGTACTTCACCAAGTCAGTGGAAGAGATGCCACTCTCACAAATGACAAGTACTCAAATTTCCAAGTTTATCCTCTTCCATGTTCTTTGCAAATATGGAATACCATACACCATCATTTCTGATAATGACAATCCATTCAAGAACCAAGCTATGAAACACATTTGTGACACTTTCCACATCCAACATCATTGGTCTATTCCTTATTACCCCTAGGGTAATGTTCAAGTGGAAGCCACCAATAGAACCTTCATCAGAATCCTTAAAAAGGTGGTCAATTATACTGGTCAAGATTGGCACCTTCACATCCATCCTACCCTTTGGGTGTATCGCACTTGCATCTGCACCCCTACTAGCACCACCCCATATTCTCTAGTTTATGGTGCTAAGGCCATCTTGCCAATTGAGGTAGAAATATCATCATTGAGAATCTCCCTAAAGAATCTTATTAATGATGAAGACACTTGAGTTGCTAGACTCAACCAGTTAGAACTCCTTGATGAAAAATGAATCAAAGAGTATGACCATCTCCAGGAATATCAATTTTTTTTGAAAAGAAGCTACAACAAGAAGGTCCATCCTCGCTAGTTCAACATTGGTGATCTAGTCCTCAAGGACAATCAGCATACTCAACAGGATTGAGATAAGAAATGAAAATTTGAAGCAAATTGGTTAGGTCCTTATGTCATCACAACCAAGTATGGATCAAGGGCATACAAACTTGCTACTCTTGAAGGAGAGCCCCTAGAGGAGCCCATTAATATAATGCACCTAAAAAGGTTCTACAATTAAATCAGCTAGGGTATCTTGTCCTACAAAAATCCAAAAAATACAAAAAAAAGTAAAAAATTGTCAAAAATTCAAAAATAATAAAGAGAAATAATTCACCCTATGGTGGAAACCACCCTCGGTGGCACCTTTGATAAGTACGTTTGGTGAAAACCTAGTAATAAGAACCATTTGTAGTGGGGTTTAATCAATATCTACCTTGCATCTTAGTTAGTTTATGCTTGCATCCATTCTAATCTCATATCTTATCATCCCATTGAACCTATCCTCCCATTTGCATGCATCATTTGGTCACTTGGTATATTTTGGTTGAACATTGGATGAACTTCATTTGCTATCCATCATTCTGAGCTTTTGTCCTAATCTAAGCTTGTGTCGTCAGTCTTGTCATCTTCTTAGTCATTCACTTTAAACTAGATTCCTTCATCATGTCGGTCTCCATTTAGATCCCATCTTGTCGTGTCACTCCTTTTGGTCTTTATCGAACTACGTTGCCCTGCACTTTCACATAGGAAAGGTTGATCATTTGATCTACCCCAAGGGAATTTTTTCCATCCCATTTTGGTCATCCATCATGGTCACCATTGTCCACTTTATGCTCTTATCCCTGGTTAGTCTTGCTTGAACTATGTTTCCCCTATGCTTTTAGGTAGGCAAGGCCAATCATTTGATCCACCCCTGGGGATTTTCTTTGCTTTCTTTTGTTTGTCTTTGTTGTTGTTTCCCATTGCTCATCTCCCTTAGTCCTCTTTCTACTTTTATCCATGGTCTTTTCTTGAACTATGAGGGCTATGTTCTTTCACATAGGCAAGGATAATCTTCGATCGGCCCCCGAGACCCTAGATCGTTAGGGTGTGTCAGTTTTGTTTCTTGTGTCTCTTGTCTTGCATCGTGTTTTCAAGTATGTTCTTATCTAGCTAGTTAAGATCCACTCGTATCATGAGATTCAATCAGTTTTGGAATATCCTATATCATAATCAATTTTTTAGTTTAGTATCCATATTTAGTCTCAATAGGATGCATCCTTCCTAATAGAACTCATCAACCCCATCCATCCTCTTGATCCTATGGCAAAGGATTTTTTGAAATTGATTGCAATCTTTTGATACTTTTGGCTTTTATTTATCATTTGAGCTCCCTATCACAACTTGTCAAAGTCACCATGATCTATCATATTATGGTGTATTTTGATTAGTTATTATAGGGGCATATCTTGATCTTTTTTATTTTTTGCTATCTTTTGGGTTATCCCACGTAGTACCCACCAAGACCTATGAGGTCTTGTGTTATGCTAGGACATCCCTTTGTGCTTGTGGTTATCCCAATACCTAATCTGACCAAAGTCTTCATGACTTTGGGGTGTTGGGATAACCTTCTTGTCTACTGTGTTTGTTTTATGTATTCAACACTAATCCACCTTGGTTTTACATACCTTGGCACTTGGTGTATTATGCTATAGCAAAAATCAGTGCTCTAGAAATGGAAAATTACATTAGGATTTCATTTCATGATCAATTCCATTGCATTGCATTCATACCTAACCTATGACCTATGATTTCGGTTGTGCAAACATTTACCTTCCATCTCTTGTTCTTCTCAGGATACCAACGGTTCTTGACAGGTGCAGTTTCACACCCATCTTCCCTTAATTTTATAATTATTATAGGGAAAGTACTTTCCAATAGCTCAACAATACACCTACCATCTACCCTCATTACCATACAAGTCCTTATTGACACTTATGTTCATGTTACATTTCACTTTATTTCAGGCCATCTCACTCACATATCATACACCACATTTATTTTTATAAGCTAAAGCAAGCATGATCACAAATAAAGTCCATCTACACTCCACATTGTATTTCATTTATCTATTACTATTTGTAAGGAATTTTATTGCATCTCATCACAGATTATTGGTTCATTACATTTCACTTCATATGCATTACTATCTCATATTTAATTTAAGTTGTTTAGATTAATCATGTTTGGCTATTCTAAGCATCTTAGATTCATCTCATTAATCATTCATTTCCACATTAATCCATACCATTAACACATTACATACATCACCACTTGCATTACAAATTGTTAGATCATTATCCATAATATATAAAGTCATCAATCATCCATCAAATCCTGCATCATACACTTTATTTGTCATATTTATCATCTATCTCATCCATATAATCATCAACATACATCATCACAGGCATATACATACATCGTATTATAATGATCATCCATAATAAAACTATAAGCATACATGTGTGCATAAACAACATCATCCATCACATAGACATCACATAACATGGTGTCAATAAAGGCTATCACATATCATATAAAAATAAAAATACAATGTCCATCACATCATCCATAATAATGCCCATAATATAATCAAAATACATATCCATCACATATATCATCAAATAAAGTACAAGTACAAAGATTTGAATCAACTCTAGTCTCTACTACTCTGTACTATACACCTATCATGCATTTGTCAAAAATTGGTATCTTGTCACCTATCCTCTATCATCTTTACTGTGATTTTCCCACATCTGACCTCTGTGGTGAGTCTAGCATCCATCCTTTCCATGGAGGGGTCCCTCTATAGCCACTGTACCCCCAGGTGTATGTCCCTACTGACTGGGATGGTGTTGGCATCTATGGCATTGCTCTAATGTAGGAAAGCACCTGTTGTGTCTGATCTGGTACTACCCCAATGTAAGCTACCATATAATAGCTGGCCTCTCGCATGTATTCATCCCACTCTATAGCCTGATACCTAGTTGCATTCTAGTCCACCCTATACTTGTCGTGGAATCCACATATGGATCTCCTCTCTTGTGCCCACAAGTTCTATGCTAACTTTAGCTGATCAATTTCTGCTCCCATTTGTGACACCTGCTCTATAGCCATGTCCCTCTCATCTTGCATAGGATGTACCTCTACTTACAATCTCTGCACATCTTCCCATGTCTTTCCACCCTCACCCTGTGTTGTCTATGTTTGAGCATGTGTTGTATCTCTCTCTCTGCAACCTGCGCTCATGCCACCACCACATCCCTCTCCCTCTACAAGGTCTTCACTTGTATCTGTGTTGCATCCCTCTCACTCTGTAGGATCTGCACCTATGTCTATCCAGTGTCCTTCTTTGTCTACAAGGTCTGTACCTAGACCATCATAGCCTCCTCTCTCTCTTGCATCACCCCCATGTCCCTCGCTATCCACTCTGCTACCTCAACTCTATTGCAAAGCTCATCTCACTCCCATCTCAGCTCAATAATCTCTCTCAGTAACCTCTCCAGTTGTATCCTCAAATCATCTAGGTCCTTCTCTGCCTCTGCCATGGTCCTTACAAATACCTATTTTTTTGATCCTCTAGGCTCTCATTGTCCTCATGCCTACAGTATAGTTATCACTTCCTCTAGCCTGTATCACTCCCATCTTACTGCCACCCCCTCCTCATGCTCTCTAGATACATCTCCCTCAAGCCAAGTCACATTTGATCATGGTTGGCTCACCTCTATCTGTAGCCTATCCCTCCTTGCTCATATCTCCTCCTCATGTCATGATACTATGTCAGCTAAGTCCTTGAAATACCTCTCATCCTCTATCTACACTCTGGTCACCTCTACTCGCAACATGCTCACCTCGACCTCTAGTCTACATCTTGTAGTCTTGGTATCTCTTAGTCTCTACCCAATGATCTGTAATCTCGTCACAACCCCTCTCAACAAAATAGTTGGATCCTTTGCTATAGGTGGCAAACTGACTAATGGAGGAATATCATGAACATCCATATCCATCACCTTTGTCTTTGTCTCATCTCTCTCATCCATCATCTCCACATCTACCTCATCTCTCTCATCCTATGCCTCGAGCTCCACCCGAGCTCTCTTCTACTGTCTCCTCCTCCTCCTCCTCCTCCTCCTCCTCACTCACTCCTACTACCCTACTGCCCTAGCCTCTCCCTATCCTCTCTCTTGCTACCTTGCTAGTCCAACTACCTCCTCATCTCTCTCAACCCTCATCTCCACCTCTACTTCATCCCTCTCCTACCCTACCTCAATCTCCACCCAAACTCTTCTCCACTATCTCTTCCTCTTCCTCATCCTCTCTTGCTGACTTGCAACCCTAGCCTCTCCCTATCATCTATCTCATTGCCCTACTACCCAAACTACCTCCTACCCTCTCCTCTAGCTTGCCAATTACAACTCATCCTCTAGCCCAAAACATAATTCCTCCATAATCAGCTCCTCTAGAATAATTCATGGGGGTAGGTGACGGGCATGCCATGCAGTGAATCGAACTATCACTCATGCCTCTACTTCCTCCCATCCTACTTAAGTAAGGTACTAGATTCAATGTCTCCCAATGCTCTCTCACAAACCTTGATGAAATTGGCTCTCCCCATGGCTGCTCTCACAAGTTATGCCAAAATCTCTTTGGTCCATGCGAAATGTCCTATGGAAGTCTAAACTATCTGGTCACCCTATCTGGCCTATGTGCCTCCACTATATGAGGCTCCTTCCTGACTATATAACATTGGGTATCTAAAAAAATACCCTGTTTGTCTCTCTTCATCTCTCCTCCATCCAAAAAATGATCATGTCATGTATGGCCTCCACACTATATGCTCCTCCTAAAGGTCATCTAGTGTGCTCCTCCATCTGTCCAGATCTTTGAAGCCCTCATAGTACCACACCCAACCATACTCTACCCCATACCACTAAGCTATTTGTGTTGTTGCATCCTCCAATCCTACTCTCACCACTCTTGGCCTATCCACACTAATATGCTCTAAGGCCCATACCTACAACAACATCACCCATGTCAAATTAAGTGCCTCTCGATAGCACACAGTGTGCATGTCTCTATACAACTATGCCAAGATGCATGTACCTCATGCAAACTCACCCTCTCTTCCCTCCATGATATTTTGTATCACCTCCATGTACCTCAAGCTGCATAAGTTCCCACTCCAGTCTAGTATTAGTAATCTTCTAATCAACCCACATAACTATAGTGGTAACGGTGGCACCCACAACACTAGGCATTTTTCCACATCCAACCCCTTCCTCTGCATAGGAAGGTCATCTCATCCAAATAGGACCCATAGCATATGATCGAGCTCTGCCCCCTCTGATGTTGTCACACTCAATAGGTGCCCTACTATAGGGAGCCTCAATATCCATCATATGTCCTCTTGGGTGACAATCATCTCCCTTGTTGGGAGATGGAATGTCGAGGTTGAAGAACTCCAACACTCTACAAGGGTTGTCAACATTGCCCTATGAGCTCAAATAGTAGGGTATCCTGGCAAATGTAGTAACCCCACCCATGACATAGCCACATGGTCTGCTCTATTCATGGCTGCTATCATCCCCTCTAGCACCTTTGATCGCCTCTTGTGCATCTGTAAGCTATCGAACCACTACATCCATACCACACCACATGTCAAGAATTTCATCCTTGATATCTCTCTCTTTTCCATTTCCCAAACCCGGGCTATCTTTTCACTAATTTTTCCCCCTCCCTTTTCTGGATAAATTTACTCGATTTTCTCAACTTCATCTTATCTTTCTTTTTTTTTGGCCCAATCTTACCCATTTTTCCTAGTCTCTTTTTATTTTTCTTCCCACCCTCCCTGACCGCCCCTTGAGCAAGCCCACCCTTCGATGTACGAACCCACCCTCTCAATGGGTGAGCCCACCCTGGTGGTGGGAAACCTGACCCAAGCCATGGGAAACCCTACTCTGGCGATGGGTGAGCCTGCCTTGGCTGCGAGTGAACCCACCCCAGCCATGAGCAACCCCACCTCGGTGGTGGTGATCCGATCCTGGTAGTGGCCACACCTACCCTAGTTGCCGATGAACCTTCCCTAGAGGTAGGTGAGCTTGCCTGAAAGGTGGGAAAACCTACCCCCAAAATGGGTGGCCACACCCAGGTGGGGTAACCCTTGTCTTAGACAAGGCTACCCCTTTTGGGGTGAGGTCACCTGCCTTCTAGGTGGGGTCACCCTTCAGCTAGGAAAATTTTCCCATGTCCCCCCCTAACCAATTTCAAGTGGATTTTCCTGATCCCAGAGAAAATCCACCTTTCTCTAGTTTCCATTGTGCTCTTTGGGCATTTTTTTTCATTTTTTCTAGGTGCATTTACGTTCTAATTGGGAAAATTCACCCTCCTTTCACACCACCTGTAATAGGTGATTCTTCCTACCAGATGGGCGCACTTGAAATTTCACCCCCTACCCATTTTTCTAACCTACCCCAATCCCAAAACCCATGATTTTAAAATAGATTGAAACTTAAAAATATAACCTAGCGTGGAACGATGCGCTCATAGAAAAACTAACCTAGCGTGGAACGATGTGCTCATAGAAAAACTATCATACCTCATCCCCCTAGTGGATTATGTCACCATCATAATCATCTAGCATTCTTATCTCCTTGTCTGCTTCTCCTTTTCTCTCTCTTTCACTCAACTGCCAACTGTGCAAATGAGAAATAGTAATTTCTAAAATTACTATATATAACATTTTGCCTACTTTTTTTTAACTTTTTTAAGTGAAGGGTATTTTTACCATTTATTTAAACCTATTTTAATTCAACTAATCCTTTAACTCCCTAGGGCTACCATTTGCAAATTGTGTGTCTGTTTGACTCTGTTCAAAATCCAATCTTCCTAGTTTTTGGAGTTCCTTCCAAATTCCCCTCCATTTCTTCATTTCTAGAAGTCACCTGAGCCCCCTTTTTCTTCCCCAGCTTCCCTCTCGATAGGGAATACCCTACCATTTTCCTCCATTCTTCTGTCATGGTCATTCCCTTGCGAGATTGGGGAATCTCCCTTCATTTCCCTCCATTTAGGTAGCTCACGTAACTTCTCCCATGTTGGGGCATCATTTTCTAGTCGCTTCCTCTATAGAGTCATCTGTATTTTATTTTTCTTTGAAACACTATTATTCTAACAATATTTCAAAGAGGGAAAAAATGTAGACATCCAAATTTGTCCACTCCCACATGGTCAAATCCATCTCCCTTATCCATCTATTTCATCAATAGTAATTGAACGATTTATTTAAGTAATATCTCCCCTTTTCCTAAAGTTTCTAAATTATTTAATTTAATAATTAAATACTTTACCTTTTCATTCTTCCCTCTCTAAATTAAATAAATACATCAATTTATTTAATTTAGTCATTTAACCTTTTTTGAATTTAAATCAATTTTAAATTCTTCCTTTTTCTCTCTCATTGTCACATACTCCATAACCCTCTTCTAATATGGATTATTTTAATTAATCTATGATTAGGATGTGCATACCTTTAATTACAATTAATGTGACATCCTCCATATTTTTCCACTTGTCTCTAATCCCTCATTAATCTTCTTAATCACCTATTTGCACAACCTTAATCTAATCACATGCCATCTTTGGCATGTCCTTCAAGACAACCTTTCATAAGTGCTTTCCTTTCTGAGCCTTGACCTCTTCCCCATGTGAATTTAAAATTCACATTTATTCATTCACTGCATTTCTCTTCCCCATGCAAGTTGTTGGGAAATTCTAAATTCTCTCACTTGTCACATCGGTCACATGGGGTCAAGAACCTTCCTTTATAAAGACCTTGTCTTATCCACAAGGTACTTCCAATTGTGTGAAT
>VDFB02004800.1:1548759-1577935 GCA_007258455.2 Sequoia sempervirens | reverse complement strand
TTTTCTTCATTTCACTCTTTACATCATTTTCATTTGTGCTAATGTTTGGTTTTCCATGATATCTTGATCTCGGGGGCTTGATCATCCCTATTGATCATTTTTGTCTCATCTTGCTAGCATGGGTGCATTTGGATCCATCTTGATGTGCATGTTTGACTAATTTAGTGTGAGTTTGAAGTAGGTTCCTCCTCTCACTAAAGTGGGGGTTAAATGTAGCATAGAAAAATGCATATTTGGACATTTTCACACTCGTTTGGGACTTTCTTATGGATGTTGGCTTAGTTTTGCCTTGATTTATTGTTGTAATGTGGTCAACACATTCACATTAGGTCTTGGGCCCTTGTGAATTAATAAAAAAAGTATGATTCCTTGCAAAAGTGTTGTAAAGTGTTGTAACACACTTTCACACTTTTCTAGGACCTTATTAATATATTTCACCTAAACAATCTCTTTTTATCACTTACCAGGTCTTATTTCAAAGTGTTGTAAGAAAATTTCACACTTTTCTAAGCTTTTCATCAAAAATTTGACCCTTTCTTATGCTTTGATTGGCCCCATTTTACACTTACATGCCTTAAATGTATTTTTGAGAATAAACCTGATAAACATCATTTAAAATACTTAATTTCTGAAACTGACTTAAAATGCTTGAACCATTTGCCACTAGGGGTGAATGAGTCCCCTTTGGCTCAAAAATCAAAATAAATTCAAAATTCTAGTGGGTTTTTATTTTCTAAGATCTAAGTTTGGTCTATGATGTGGTATTTTCAAGAATTATTGCATAATTGTGTATAAATATAGGGTTTTCCCTCTCATTTCACCCCCATTCATTCACTCAATCATTCCATAAATCATCAATCCATCACTTAAGCATTATAGGAATTTCAAGCATTCTCAAGTCTACATCCATTGGAGCTATTACTTGCATGTCTTCATATTTCTACTTTAAGGGTTTGGTGAGTTGTAGCATTTCTTTTGTTAATTCATCATTATCTTTTAATATTTCATTTCATTTTCAAGGGTTTGATTACCAACAAGGGGTTTGACTAAGGAAAACCCCCATTCACTAACCCTCAACAATTTTTTGCCCTCTTTGCATGTGTTTTGCAAGTCTAGTGTGCAGATTTGTCAAAGAACAAGGTTGGAAAAGGTGTCAATTTTTTTTCAAAATTATTCAAAGTTTCCAAAACCCTAAAAGAAGCTTGGAGAACACCTGTAGGCTGAATTATGTATTTTCACACCCATAAATATATTAGAAGAAGAAGTGCAGATCAGGAGCTATAGATTCCATTTTTGAATTTCCTAAAATCTTAAAGTGGATGCATATGCCATTATTGGCATATGAGTCCCACTGTCAACCCTGAACAGAGATTTTTGTAGTTCTAAGTACCTAGTTGTCTGAAAACTATTTTGGTAGAATCTTCCTAAAACAAGACTAAGTCACCCAACCTGGCATATGAGTCCTAGTTGGCTTCAACAATGATTTCTTCAAGATTCTAGAGCTCAATTCCATCCGTTTTCATTCTCCAGGTGCAAACCTTTAATTTCATAAGCTTTTTTTATAGTTTATTTGGAGTTTTAGGTCATTTTGCATATCATAGTGTGTTTTAAAACATTTTGTATTTCTTAGTTTTGCATTATTAGTTAATCTCTTTTATCAATTCTTACAATCTAAGACATCACACTTTGAAAAATTTCAATCTCATTGGCATTGGAATCTCAAGGTCTTATTCTTGAGCGATCCATTAAGATTTTTGGCAGCTCTCACCTTTTAGGTGCAAAACCCTAGAAGTGTAAGAGAGCCCCCACATACCTAAAAATCTTTGGTTCAGCTACATTATTCTAGAAACCCATGGAATAAAACTATTGTGCCAATGCTACACTATGTTCAACTCTAGTGAACAACTAAAGCAAAATGTCAAACCAAAAATGAAACTCACCTTAGTAGGTGAAAATTCCAAAATGAAATAATGCCAATTTATATGCCCTGACTTTAATGGTGAACAATAAGGGAAATGGAGATGCTTTATGGCCTAGGTCATAAAACACCACACTTCTCTAATTGTCACTCAAATATTCCCTAGGACCCCAAATTGGGTTGACTATAAACCCAAAGGTGAGTCAATTATCAATGAGGAAGACTAAGGAAGGGGTGATTTAAGCTTTGATGGGTTCACCACCAAGCAAAAGCATGAAAAATAAAATTTAGCATTCAACTCACAAAACATAGTAATGTGAGCCAAATAATGAGTGTAAATGATGAAATTAAGCAACAAGTTAGGATTTGTGCACTTGGGAAGTCTAGAAATGTGATGAGGATTCTGGAAATGAAAAAATGTTGTCAAAATATGCTAGGGAGGACTAAGATGCCCTTACTATTGTCTTAGTTATGTTGCCATTTTTAAGGGAAATGTGGAATCTTTGGATGTTGGAATAGAATTCGAAAGAGTCTCTATAAAATACCACTTGGAGGACTAAGACGCCCTTGCTACCGACTTAGTACCTTCTTAAATTTCTAAAATCTTTGAATGTGATCTTGAGGCTCAATGTATACACTTCCTTCTTCTAGGATCTTAGGTTTTAAAATTTTTAGATATGGCCTATAGGTGAGATTTTGTGAAGATGACAACTTTACAATGCAACTTTGCAACTTTACAACTTTGCACTTCAAATGATCTTCAGCCTCAAACAATTACAAATAAAAAAATTCAAGAAAGGAAAATCCTATTGAATGTTACTAAATGGGGGTTTTCCTTAGTCAAACCCCTTGTTGGCAATTAAACCTTGGAATGGAATTAAAGAATGAAGGGAAATAATGAATGAACAACATGCAATGTCACAACAAACCAAACCCTTGTTATGAAATCTACAAACTTGTGTGAAATGGCTAGCTTGAATGTAGATCTTGAAATGCTTGAATTTCTGCTTGAATCAAAATCCTACACCAAAAATGTTAGCTCAAAAACAAACATGATGCAATAATATCCTTGACATGATGCTTGAATCTTGATGATGGCTCCAAATTCTTGATGAATTACTCTTGAATGCTCTTGTAAACTCAATTATTCTATTAGGAATGTTCTCACAAAATTCTTGATGTCTTGGATGATGAAATGAGTGAAAGAACCTTGTATTTATAATTATCTATGGTTAATATCTTGAAATTACACCACAACAAGCTGACATATGCATTCATTAATTAAAGGAGGCTAAATCCTGGTGCCAATATTTGAAATTAAATCTCAGAAATAACCTAAGGAGGACTAAGACACCCTAGGTGGTGTGTTAGTCTCGAGGCATGAAACTTGGGCCATAGACTCCAACAAGGGACCCAATTATGGTGCCTTTGAAATCAAGGTCCCAAGACCTTTGTGGGACAATGATTCCCTAGCTGGTGTCTTAGTCCCGACCAAAAAATTAGGGACACATAGCTAGAATCATTAAATTATCAGTTACCCTTTGATGTTTGTTAGGATTAGCCATAAAAAGATATAATTTATTAGGCTTTTGATTGCAAAATAGGACCAATTAGGACATAAATAAGGATAAAAAAAAAGGTAGGCCCAAACAAATGTGGAAATGCAAGGGTATGCATTTTACCACACTTTACTGAGAGGATGAAATTTCTTCAAACTCAAACTAAAGTAGCCAACCACACAATCAAGAGGGGTTCAAATGTGGGAATTCTAGTAAGTCAGGATGACAATAACCAAAGGGGTGGCCAAGCCTCCATGATCAAGATCCTATGAAAACCAACATAGGCATAAAGGAACACACTTGTAGATGATATATGAAGCCATAACCAGATCACAAACATACACCATCAAAGAAGCAAAATAAAAAGAAGGGAAAAGAAAAATCCAATGGATCAAGCTTCGACTAGCTATCTAATGCACTATGGACTAGGTCTAGGTTGTTTGTCCAAAAAGGTTTACAAGTGGAATGTGTTGTCCACTATGCAAAAAAAATGCACACTCACAAGGGATAGTGAAGCTTGTTGTTCACTAGGTGAGACCTAGCAGGTCCATATCAAAGTCAAACCCCCATGACTATGATAAAGACAAAAGAAAGAAAATGCATGCTCACAAGGGCTAGTGAAGATAGTTGTTCACTAGGTGAGCCCCATGGAAACATATCAAAGCCATACCTCCATGACTTTAATAAGGCAAAAAAAGAAAATGCGACTAGAAAGAGGGATGTTCAAAGGGATTTTTCTTAGTTCATGCAAGGTCTCATCTTAGGGAACATTGTGCCTAATGTCTCCAAGAGAGGACAAGTCAAATAAATATCATACTCTTAGAGGAAATCAAACCCAATGAAACCACCAAGAGAAGGATGCATTACAAGAAGAAATAAAATCACACAATGAAACATGAGTGTCTATGTATGTCCCCACTGTAAATTAGTTGCTAACACCATTGTTGTGAGAAATTGCTTTAAAGTAGAAGACATGAGAGCTTATTTGGAAAGCCGTATCCTAAGTCATATGTTTCCAATAAGCTATGTCATGAGAAGGGAGGTGGTTTCCCCCAAAATGTATAACTTAGTATGTCACATGTGAGCCAACTTAAGCCATGTCATCCACATCCCAAGCTTGCTCATACATATACATGGAAGACAGTCAACTAGCCAAAAGTGATAATCGATGAATGCCATATGAGGAAAAGGCTACCTAACCCCTTTCCCCCACTTAATTTAGGAAAAAGGTGAGCTGAAATGATTGATGAGATGAATGCTAGAGTGAAAATCAGTATCAATCAGAGAAATTAGGTGCCCCCACATAAGGAAGGGCACCAAACTCCTTAAGATGTTGGATTTTACTAATCAACCTTAAATTCATTAGTAGAATGACTATGAACTCTATGATATGCACAAAATGAATTCTTGTAGTAACATTTCTTTCATGTTCTTGGAGGGGGAGATATGAAATGATCTTGGAGGAGTCTCAACAAGATACCCTCTTGATCAAAAGTAGAAAATGGTTCTTTATTTTGTGACAAAGATATCATTTGCTTAGTATAGGATGTCACACTTACACAAGACTCTTTATATTGTGAGATTTTCTACTCTTCTTTAAATGAAGGTGTAAAATCTAATGAATTCAAATCATTAGTGTTTTGCATGATGACATTGATGTGAAGTGAAGACTTCTCTATTTATTTTAAATGATAACAATAAATACCACTAGTGTCTATCAATTCAGGATGCACTATTGTTAAAGTTAGCTTAGAGAAATATTTTGTGAGAGTGTTGATGTTAAGTAAAGGCTTTTTTGATGGGTTGATTTCTATCATAGGACAATATCCAATACCATGAGTTTTTTCTTGTATGTTAGGCTCTATAGGGACACAGATACCTTGTTCTCTAGCACCACATCCTTTTCCATTATATCCAATTTGTTTCATAAGTTTGTAACCTTTTCCATAAAGCTTTTTGATTTCTTTAGGATTTTGTGGTTGTTGATAATTAGTTTCATCAAAGTTTGTTGTATAATTTTATTTTTCTACTAAAGTGGTTGAGTTGGATGCTTTTAAAGGCTCTTCCAAATTTTGTGTTGACATTACCACTTTTTCTTTTCCCTTGTTTGAATCTTTGTTTATGATATTGTATTCTCCCATTAATGTTGGTTCAAATTTTAATAATCCTAATGGAACCTACAAAATTTTTATGTTCCATCTCAAATCTTTGTTACATTTGAATATTGGGCTGATATATGAGGGCTTAGGGTTCTACTTGTCATCGGTATTCAAGGGATATTGTATTGTTTGCAATCCTTCCTTTTGAATGCTTGAAACATTCTATTTTGTTGTTGACTTCTTATTTCCCATTATCAATCACATTAAAAAATCTTATGCCATTCATGGTCATAGGGTAACCTATTGGAAAAACAAGGGTAGAAAACCGAGAGGGGAGGTGAATCAGTTGTTATTGAATTTCAAACTATTAGACTTATTAATCTTTATTCTTAGATATGATCAATATCAATGAGAGCATGTATCAGCAACACATTAGAAACACACAAAACACCAAGATTCTTACATGGAAACCTTGTTAGGGGAAAAACCATGGTAGAGGTCAATCCACAAGATTATACCCTGTTAAAAGTATAAGAAGAATAAATGGGTAATGCACATGCATTGAAGCACACTACCTAGAGTTCACTACTCAATTACAAAGGAAGAAAAACTGTCTTATAGAAAGATTTGGATTACAACCATCCAGATTTTGAAATTAGAAAATAGCATATGCTAATGCCTAATTACAATTTTAGTTAAGCACATGAAAATTTCCTCACTATTCTTCAATTTTCTTCAGACTCTGCTCAACCTTTGAATGATTTGAACAATATTCGTAGAAACACGTAGAAGAACACCCTTGAACACTTCAATTCAAATAAACAATTGCTCTTATATATCCACAACATGAAATTACATTCGCTACAGGTCGACCACAAAGAAATAATAAAATGAATACAAACTATTGTTCCAAAACAATAGATAATTTTTAATTTTAATCAACCAAGGCCAACCACAGCATACTGAAGACTCAAATCAACATTTCCAACACAAAAACACTTCAATTAATTTCTCCTGAAAGATACACAGCATGCTTCAAACCTTGTCAGCCAAGAACAAGAAAAATATGAACACATAAGAGAAAATCATCATCCATGAGCACAACGATCAATGCAAACATGAAACAAAGATAGAGAATTATCTAGAAACATCCAAAACCATTATGCAACATTAGAGAAGCATCCAAAACAACTGAACTAACTAGAATCACATAATATTCAGTCAAAAACACCAACTGAAGCAATAGAAAAACTATCATAATGTAAGTCTTCATAACTTGATCAAATCTTCACACAGATCTCTAAAACTCAATGTGGATAAACTAGATACACTTAATAACAAACCATTTAGTCCACAAACTTTGATCAACAATATACAAAAATCACTAATAGATAGAACATCACTTCACCATTAACAACCTGCAACTCATTTATTACAATTTTCTCAATATCCTCAACATATACAACTTCAAATGCACTAATACTAATAGTGTTGACATCAATGAAAACCACATATCAGCAACACAACCACAACATCCAAAACTATCCCCCTTTGGAATTGATGCCAACAAATGATATGATAAACACCATCAACACAACTAACTCTTAACACTTACTCCCCCTTAGGTTCTGACTCTTTTTCTCCTCAACTCTTTCACATGATCTTCTCCCCACAAGGCTCGTTTCCCCAAATAGTCACTAGTTTTTCACATTACTCTTCTTCCCATTTGACATCAATGACAAAGATATCTAAGCTTTGAACCACATATATGAAATTTTGAACCATCTAACTACTCCCCCTAAGTAACAACCACCACAACATCAATCCAAAATAAGATATGATTATGAAATGCACAGACTGATGGAATGAAATGCATCCTTAGTTTTGATTAGGAGGGGTAATCACCCCTAACTTCCCTCTGAGATACTCAAAAGTATCCTTAGGAAACTAATTTGTAAAGATATCTACAATCTACTCCTTAGTAGGAAAATACTCTAATCTAACTTCCTTTTCACTTACCTTTTCTCTCAAAAAGTGAAACTTGATAGATATATGCTTGGTTTTTGAATGCAGCACTGGATTCTTACAAATATTTATGGCACTTGAATTATCACAGAATATAGCAATAGGCTCATTATACACAACTTTGATATCTTTCATCATCTTCTTCATCCACAATACTTGAGTACAATTGTTAGTATCAACAATGTATTTGGCCTCTGCAGTAGATAAAGAAATGGCATTCTGCCTTTTACTTAACCATGAGATTAGCTTCTTACCCAAGAAAAATACACCACCACTAGTACTTTTTTTGTCATCCACATCTCCTTCCCAATTAGCATTAGTAAAGGAACTCAAGGTAAGATCATCATCTTTAGCATACCATAGACCAAAGTCAACTATTCCCTTCAATTATCTAAAAATTATCTTTATAGTAGTCACATGAGATTCCTTAGGATCATCTTGAAATCTAGCAACAATACACACAACATTCATGATATCAAGTCTAGTTTAAGTCAAATAAAGAAATCCACCAATCATTTATTTGTATCTAGTCTGATTTTCCTTTAGAGAATCATCATCTGTTGTCAACTTGCATCCAATCACCATGGGTGTACCAAATGGATTTGAATCTTCCATACCAAACTTCTTCAACAATTCCTTCACATACTTAGATTGCAATATACAAATCCCTTTATCTAACTGAGTAATTTTCAATGCCAAAAAGAATTTCATCTCACCAATCATTGACATCGCAAACTAATTCTTCATATCATCAGCAAACTTCATGCACAAAATATCATCTCCTCTAGAAATGATATCATCAACAAAAACTTCCACAATAAAATCTTTATCATCATTTTTTAAATATAAATTACTATTAGCAATACCTTGGTTAATTCGAAGCTTCAACAAATACTTGTTCAATATAGCATACAATGCTCTAGGGGCTTGCTTAAGTCCATATAGTGCTTTCTTCAACTGAAAAACCATATCTCCCTTATCATTCAACTGAAATCCATTAGGTTGCTCAATATACACCTCTTCTTCTAATTCGTCATTTAGAAAAGTAGACTTGACATCCATCTGATAAATCTTGTAATCTTTGTAAGCAAAATAACCAAGAAATAGTCTTACAACTACAATTCTAGCAACAGGGGAAAAATTCTCTTCAAAATGAATTCCTTCCATATGTGAATATCCTTTGCATACCACTCTTTCTTTATTTCTAACCACTTCACCTTGCTCATTCAATTTGTTTCTAAAGACCCATTTAGTTCCAATTACATTTTTATCATTTGGTCTAGGAACAAGAATCCATGTATCATTTTTCTCAATTTGTTGGAGCTCTTCTTTCATTGCTTCAACCCAATGTTCATCTTTGCATACTTCATTTACACTAGTAGGCCCAGTCTTTGAAATGAAGCAATATTCTTCTACAATTTTTCTCCTAGTCTGGATACCTTTACTCTTATCAACAATAATTTGATATTCTAAATGATTCATTCTTACATACCTCAGAGTCTTCTTATAATGTTCTTGAACTTTAGGCTCTTATGTTCTCTCTTCTGCAACTTCACTTGTTTCTTCTTCCTCTTAATTTTCTTGATTTACTGAAATGATTTGCACTTGATTTGAAGTCTTACCTTTGTTTGTACTATCATTCTAATCATCAAAATCATATCCACAAGTTATGGATGGTCTAGCAATGTCTTCATCAACCTTAACATTTTCACTTTCAACCATTTTCTTCAATCTCTTATTGTAACATTGGTAGGCCTTTCTTTTAGTAGAGTAACCCAAAAATATTCCTTCATCACTCCTAGCATCAAAATTTCCTATATCTTTATCTCTTCTAATATAGCATCTACTCACAAATATTTTTAAATATCTAATAGTAGGCTTATGAACAGTCCATAGCTCAAAAGGGGTCTTACCAGTTCACCTTTGATTTGTACCCAGTTGAGGATATACACAACAGTACAAGTCACAAATTCTCTCCAATATATATGAGGGGAATTTCCTTCCAACATCATGGTTCTAGTAGCATATTGAATTGTTCTATTCTTCCTTTCCACAACTCCATTTTGCTGAGGGGTCCATGGTGCAGATAATTGTCTCTTTGTTCCATGTTCTTCATAAAAAGAATCAAACTCACTAGAAGTGAATTCACCACCTCTATTTGATCTCAGACATTTAATCTTCAGACCATTCTTTGTCTCAACCATAGCCTTAAAAATCTTGAACTTTTCTAGCACTTCAAATTCTCCCTTAAAAATCTCAATGATCCATCATCCAAAGTCAGGCTCATCATCAAAATTAGGTTCTTTCAGATGAGATCTCTCATTATCTCTGATGTGTGTCAGTGTGTGTGTCAGCCTCAACAAGACAAATCAAATTGTTGGCTAGATGCTATCTCTGTTTCTTCAGTGTCTCAGCCTTCCACATACAAGAAATCATCAGTATTATTCTTACCATCAAGAGAAATGCATCCTCTACCATAGATCACACTAGCTATGTTATCACCAAATCTCGCAACACCACCATCATACTTTTCCAAGCTCACAAACTTACTTTTTATCTCTTGTCATATGATATGAACATCCACTATTAATCACCCATTCATCTTTCTCTTCAACTCGAGTAGCTAGGGATTTCTCCGCATTTGTACAACTAGCAGATTCAGTAGATACAAGATTATTTTCCTTGATAGCAATAAATACCTATTCATCTTCACCTTTTTCAGATTCATCATCTATCACACCTTCATCAGTATCATAGTAACACTTCTTTTGAAATTTATACTTGTTATGTCTTGGTTTAGAATCTTATTTTGGACACCTTGATGCAAAATGACCTATATTATTGCAAGAGAAACATTTAAGAGGAAGATTTCGATCATACTTACCTTTTCCTCTTGCTACTCTTTTGACAATAAGTGCTTCCAACTCTACTAGATCTCCTTCTTCTTCTTCAATGTGTCTGATTTCGTCTACCTATTTGAATGTCTTTCTAGATGAACTCTCACTAGATCATATCTCTATCTATATCTTTTGGAAGTAGTAGCCTTAAATGTAGATGCAACCTTAGGAAGGGCATCACCAAATTTTTTCAACTCAAAATAATTTAACTTACCAACCAACATATCTCTGGTTGCATTTGTTATAGTCAAAAGTTCTTCAATAGCGCTAGCTTTGACTTTATAAGCAGTAGGAAAGGATCTAAGCGCTTTAGCAACAATCTCTAATTCTTCCAACTTTCCACCAACACATCTAATACCACACACAAGTTCATTCACTCTTTGCATAAAAGTAGTAACATTTTCATCATCACCAATTGTCAACATTTCATATTTCCCTTTCAAACTCTACAACTTAGCAATCTTCACATTAGCATTACCTTCATACAAATTTTCCAAATTTTTCCAGATAACATAAGTAGTATTCAAATCCATAACATTTGTCATCTTAGTATCAGTTAAAGCACTCAAAAAGCATTCCTTAGCCTAGATATTATAGTCAACATCCTTGATCTTAGCAAAAGTAGTAGGACCATTCAGTGGTATAAAATACTTATTACTTGTAATGCTCCAATAGGGTTCACCAATGCATCCTAGATGGCACTCCATTTGAGTCTTCCACACAAAATAATGTGCTCCATCAAATCTTAGACTATCCTTGTATGTTTCCATCCCATATCACCTCAAGCTATTAAACTTCTTCCAAGGAACCTGCTTTGATAATAATTGTTGGCAACACAAGGGAAAACAACTGCGAAGTGGGGGGGTGAATCAGTTGTCACCAAATTTCAAACTTATTAGACTTATTAATCCTTATTCTCAGATCTGATCAATATAAATGAAAGAAGGAATCAACAACACATCAAAAGCACACGTAACCCCAAGATTTTTTACGTAGAAACCTTGTTAGGGGAAAAACCACGGTGGAGGTCAATCCACAAGATTGTACCTTGTTAAAAGTATAATAAGAATAAATGGGGGATGCACATGCATTCAGGAACATTTACTAGAGATTACTTCTCAATTACAAAGGAAGACACACTATCTCACAGAAATATTCAGATTACAACCATCTAGATTTTACATTGAGAAAATAGCATCTGCTAATGCTTGATTACAATTCTGATTAAGCACATGAACACTTCTTCACTCTTCTTCACTTTTCTTCACACTCTGCTCTACCTTTGAATGATTTGAACAATATTCACACACACACACACAAAATCAAACCGTTGCATACTTCAATTCGAATAAACAATCTCTTTTATATATCTACAACATGAAATTACATTTGCCACAAGTCAGCCACAAAGAAATAATAAAATGAATACAAAATGTTGACACAAAACAATAGATAATTTTCAATGTGAATCAACCAAGGTTGGCCACAACATAATGAAGACCCAAATCAACATTTGCAACACAAAAACACTTCAATTAATTTCTCCCTGAAGATCCACAACATGCGGGTATGTGCAGGATCATCATGGAAAAAATAGGCCCTTAAGTGGTGATGAAAATTCAGAAAATCAGAGTTAGGTAACTTGACATTAAAATTTGAATAAGTTATCTATATTATTTAAAAAATATGTAAGAATAGAATCTATAGAAAATTGAATGTAGTTTGTAAACTACTAGGTTTATTTAAAAGAAAAAAATCTATTTAGTGAAAATTTGAAATTTTAATGCAGTAGTAATTATATTTCAGGGAAAAAAATAAGAAGTAGGTGTCTATCTGACCATCCCAACCACAATAAAATTATAATATTTTTTTATAATATTTTAGATATAAGTAGAGGACTCATGTACCAATATGATGCATATTTTTTTATAATTCTTTTCCAAGTAAATAATTAATTATGAATTTTTCATTACAAATTTTAAAAAATATTAAAACTCGTATGTCTAACCACCTTAACTTGATAAAAAATTCATGAAATTCAATTTACTTATTTTTAATCCTATAGTATGCAAAACATAGAATGTGACGCATGTTTCATATTCAAAAAATGTGATACCATTTGAAAGCTATAGATGTTTTTCAATCGATCTATCAATCAGGACTTTAATAGTTGTAATTCAAATAGAAAATGAATAATAGTTATTTATTAAATTCAAAGTAAAACATAATTTATATTGGTGGAAAGCTGAGAATTTGCTTTAAAAACCCTTTTCGTTTCATCAATTTTGGGTAAAAAAAATTCCTTCAGCCACATGGGCCATCATATCACTTACATATCGCCACTTTTTGGCCCATCATGATCCTGCACATACCCACACTTCAACACCCTGTCAGCCAAGAACAAGAAAACATGAACATGGAAGAGAAAACAACCATCCACAAGCACAACTATTAATGTGGATGTGAAACAAAGATTAAAAAAAATGATCTAGAAACATCTACAAACATTACGAAACATCAAAGAAGCATCCAAAGCAACTGAACTAGCTAATATCACATAATCTTCAATCAAAAACACCAACTGAAGCAATAGAAAAACTGTCAAAATGTAAATATTCATAACTCGATCAAATCTTCATGCAGATCTCTGAAACCCAATGTGGATAAACTAGAAACACTCAACAACAAGTCCTTTAGTCCACAACCTATGATCAACAACGTACAAAACTCACTGATAGAAAAAACATGACTTCACCACTGACAACCTGCAACTAATTTATTACAATTTTCTCAATATCCTCAACATATATAGCTTCAAATTCACTAATGATAATAGTGTTGACATCAATGACAACCACATATCAGAAAAACAACTACAACATCCAACATAACCAGTCCCTCATGCCTAGGTCTAAATTTCTTATTTTTATAAGGTTAAGTGAAGAGCCTTTCTGGCCTTTACATCCTTTGCATTTTATGACTTAGAATTTTTTGAGCCCTTTCTCTCATATCATCCTAGAGGGTCCCCTTTATTAGAAAAAAATATGAGAACGTGCTTAAAATTTTTCACTTAAGTTCCATCATCCATTTCTTTTTATCAGTCATCACAGATTACTTCTAGAGTACATGTTTGAAATTGGTGACAAGCAATGAGCAATATTTCTTTGGTTTCGCTCATCACGGATAGATTTTAGAGGTCCTAATATCAATAGTGATGAGTTATGCTATTTTCTTCTCCTTGTATCATTGAAGATTCACTTATCACTAATGGATTTTGAGTTTTGAGTATTTTAATAGTGATAAGCAATGGCCTTTGGTCTTATGTTCTTTCCTTCATTGCTCATCATAGATGGTTATGAAATGGTAAGTTTCAAAATAGTGACAAGCGATATGTTGGATCTCCTATGCTTCACATATCATGGATGGGTTTTGATTGATAAGTTATACATTAGCGATACATGATAAAGTATTCAATGTCATCATGGGGATCTCTCATCGCTAATTCCTTGTGAACTATATGAGGAGAATTAGTGATGAGTGATGCCTTGGTGCTTTTGTATTTTCTTTTATTACTCAACATGGATTCATCCCAAAGCTTAAGTTTCAAAACAACGATGAGCAATGGAGTTATTTTTTCAAGTTTCTTTCACTAATTCAAATAGATCTTATGTGCGATGTCTTTTGTATCATTGATTCTCATTCAGGAGTATGTGTCTTAACCTAGCTTCTTCATTGTATCTCTCATTTCTAATATGATCCAAAGTGTGAAGTTAAATTAGCAATGTGCAATGGGAATATGAGTGTGATCGAGGATGGGCCATAGATCCAATGGCTAATATTTCATTGTATGGATACTTGCACCACTAATGGGGCTGAAAAAGGATGAGATGCATCAATCATAGGTAACGACTATTGTTGGAAAATAAAATGTGGTAGAATCCTAAGTAGATCATATAAAGAAAAAAGGAAATTAGTGTGATGAGTGGAGAACCGTTGATGTGGCTTTAAAACAAGATGATCCAATGGATTGAGGTTCATAGCGATAATACTCTCATCGTTGATTGCACCCTAGAACTTGGGGGAGACCTGCGATGAACGATGAGGTGTATAAGGAACTATTCTCTTCAAAACATCAGATTTATGTGCTTCACTGATATTAATGAAGCACAAATTGAGTTGGCAATACATGTTAATTGTTAGATCGTGTATGATTAATCAAGATTAAGGGAAAACATGCAAGCATTTGAGGTGGCATCACTGTTTTCTAGGAAAAAGTTGCTAAAGGCTGAAAAATAATGCTCATGATTGCCATGGATGAATTTTTAAATCCTCTAAGATCGAAGACCTAGATTCAAATCTGAGCTACTAAGTTATCAACTAGCTCGTGTGAGGAGTTCTTGAATCATTAATTTTTTACATGCTCCAAATTGTCTATTTAATGCAGATTGCTTGCTATTCATTTTTTATGTAATAGAGGGAGGCCTACAACACACAAACACACAATTCCAATCTAAAAACACAATTATCAATTCACAGTTTCATTAGGATCTCTTCATTCAACAAGTTCATACTATTTCCTTGTAGCAATCCAAACCCACTAAATTGACTATCTTTACACAACCACTCTCTCTCAAAAGAAAAATTAACCAATTTTAGAAACCCATTTTGATGGTCAACAACATATAAATGATTCTCCTAGGACTCCTTTGCAACAAACCATTCAAATCAAGCTTTCAACGCCTTCTAAGGCTCAAATTAGCCCACTTTTACAAAGAAACCACTCACTAAACTTAGGAAAACTCTCTAAAACTTTGGGAAAGCAACTCAAATGCTTTAAAACCTCAGATTCCTCAATTAGACCATAGAAATTCAAACATCTTATATCCAAACCATAAAACCCTCTCCCTAGGCTTGGAAACCCTAGGGTTTATTGAATCTCACACTTTCCAAACACTAAAAAACTTGAAAATTGTTCAAAAAATCCTAAAATACCCTGCTCATGCTCAATCCAACATATGCTTTCCAACTCTAAAACTCAATTTTTCTCACCAAAACCTCATTTTTCTTAAGGAAAACTCAACAATTCCTTATAGGGCTTCACACCCAATTCACTCCAAAACCTCCCTTGCACTCAACTCTCATACTTCCACCTTCTACAAATATATTTTACCCATTCCATCAAGAAATAGGTTAACTAGAAAGGTGGAATGGGTGTTAGAACATTTTTATTCTATCAAAACCCTCAATTATGCAAGTTTAGGCTAGTTTGAGCAAATTGAAGATAAAACACAGAAAACTCAATATAAAACCTTCAAAATGGATTTAATGGAAAGCTAATTAAATATACTATGTAAATTACAACAAATATGGATCAATTGATTCATGTACATGTCATACAACCTCCTGCTACAACATAAAACATAGGAAAATGGAAAAAAAATGAGTTTTTTTCAATCTTCAAGCTTCAAAATATGTTCAACAACCTTCCATTCAAGTTTATCATGCTACTTAAACTTTCTCCTATCAAAACCAAATGGCTATAACTCCCTAACTACCCTTTAAACTTACTTGACTCTTCAAATTCCTCTAACAAGGAAAATTTGCAACTTTTAACTCTTTACAACATTCTAACTTGGCAACTTAGCACATTTTTGCACATTTTAAAAAATCTACCACCTAAACCCATAAATACTATCAAAAATTACCAATTACATCATCATATGGTCTTATAGATCTTATTTTTAACAAAACTCATCCAAAAATCCATAACTTAGACCTTAGGAACTTAAATGGATTAACACCTTTGAATGGTGCTCCTACACCAATTTTCACCATCTTTCAAGTCTACAGTAAATGTGAGGTGTGGGTTAGTGAAGAAGTGTGAAGGTTATAATTCTCCCTAAGTTGAAATGTGAATGTTCTTGTCCTGGGTGTGATAGTCCTCAACTGAGTTCTCTGTCCTTCATGCTCCAGTCCATTTAGGAATTCCTTTTTTCTGGGTCTAGTTGTGATTGTCTATGTTTGTAGGTGCTTTTCCCTATAACTTTGAATCATAAGCTTTAAATTGTCAATTTTTTCTCATTTTAGACCATCTAGTTTTCATATTTTGTTCTGTAAGATGGGAAAAACTAGTATGCCAATTCAACCAGTTAGGAGGTCTAGCCGACTTAATGTGTTTGTGTTATGGGGATATGTATGTAGCTGAGCAAGAAAACCAAGTGTTCTCTAAGGTTTCAAAGGGTAAGAGGAGGGATCAAGGTCACAAGAAGAAATAAATTGTCCATATTACTTACAACTTAAGAAACATGACCATTTCAAAAGAATTGGTCAAGTTTAAGGGAAAGGAGCCGACTAAGCCTATGAAGAAGGCCAAGACAAAAGATAAGAGTCATAGGGCCTGCTTGGGAAAAAATAATTCTCCCATTTTTCTCTCTAATATTCCTTCAGATGTTTAAGTTGAACCTGACTTGGGATATGGCCAATATCTTCTCTCTTTGGTGCCATATGAGAGCTCTAATTAAGATGTGGTGATGGTTTCTCTAACTTCATCGCAAACAAGGAGTGTTTGAGAATTCTTTGATGCTCATGACTTAGAATAGAGTTTTCTCCTTAATTTTTTTTTTATGAAACCATGGTCTTTGCATAGGAGGTTTTCTCTTAGATATGCCCATGGTTTTGGTCTTTTACTCTTCCATGATGATGTGGAGGTCCTCCGGCTAATATGATTCATAATCTTTTTGTTCAACATGGATGTGGTGACAACAACTAATGGTACCCTATGTATTTTCTTTTTTCTTCCCTTGTTGTTAAATGATTACATAAAACCACTTGGGGAGTTTCTCAAAAATTGGTTGAAATCAAGTTTTGAAAATGAAGTGAAATGAAATTGTAACTTAGCTAGATGCTTTTTGCTCCCCTATTTATAAAGGGGATTTCAAGGCTGAAGAATGAGAGTTCAAAAAAATTTGAGTCTAAGAAAGGTCTAGGTGAAGGCTATGCTCAAAGAGCAATAAAATGTAAATAGATAAGTTAGTGAATATATCAGAAGCTAGTATCGGGTATAAGTCATACTGTATGATGATCTTAAAAAGAGTTTTACAAAGAAATATCAATAATGAAAGAAAATATTAGTTCTAAAATATGTGCTCTCTTGTGTATTTTCTTGCAAATAATGAATGAAATTTTTAATTATAATTTCATTTGTATTCTATCATTGGCACTGACTGAATTGGTTTGTTTGTGCTTCATTTCAATGAGTTTAATTAATGCTAAAATGATTCCATTAGTTTGTGGGAAAAGGATATAGGATTTGGTAAGGAATCAATATTTTAAAACGAAAAGAGTTGGATGCCACAAAGCAGCATGCCAATAGTCCCCTGATTATTGATGTTAAATTTTATTTGTATTACTGATTGATTGCAAAATATGACTCCATTGTTCCCTCAGATTAGGCACTAGTCTTTCTGTTAGTTTATCTTGTGGTTGACTAAGCTAGTGATTAACCTGGACATAGATTTAAAATGGGAATGAATTCACAACATACTTAAAATTACATCGTACAAACCTTCAGTATTACCCTATTGCTTGAAATAAATAACAATTTTATAAGAGGTCTGCCAAGCCTTAGATGATGTTAGTTTATTTGCACTTCCTAAGGAATAAATCTATGTATGGAAATGCTCTTGATCAAGTAGGGATATTATGAGCATGAGTAGGATTACCCTCATGGGTATCACAAAGCCTGGAGAGAATAAGTGAGGTAACTTCGAAGAACTTTGTACTAGTGATAATATCAAAAGACAAGGAATCTTAAAGTGAAATCAACTAGTGGAAGTGACTTCATATGGTTGAATTTTGATCCTCTACAAATGAGGTGGCAAATTTATGCAAAGAACCTGATAAAATGCGATATTTTCCAATATATCTAGGTATTTTCCCCTATTTTGACTTGAAAGAAGAAATAATTTTATATGAAAGTCATTTTAGAAATATGGAAAAAATACTTTATTCCTAATTAAGTGAGAGAAAGCACTAAGGAATGGAATAGTGATGATCATCTAGCATACATTTGAGTTGAAATTTGTAATATCTTAATGGAATGGAAGAAGTATGCTTATTTTTGTAATTTTCCATTTTAAAGGTGTTAAAGCATAAAATACATGAGTTGGGAATTTTTATAATCCTTAGGAGTTAGTTGCTCATTTAACATAGGGTTAATATTTGAAGAATGAATAAAGATACAAGGGAAATGTACCATTCCTCTGTATTTTTTGGTAAAACGTCAAATTCAATTATGTCAAGAATGCAATTCTCAAAATACCCTCTAAGGAATTTCTCTATTAAGAGATATAAGTATTTAAGCTTGAGGGGTATTAGAGGTTTTCCTAACAAAATTCCTAATGATATTAGGAAACATTTACCAAATTTTATAGGGAAAAAATATGAGTCTGCTTCCAAACACTTAAATGCATTCATAGATCTGATGGATGATTTTGAAATAAACCAGGAGGATGTTTTCATGAAGTTTTTTGCTTAGTCAATAAAAGAGGATGCCTAAGACTGGTACTCATATCTACTAGAATGTTCTATAGTTTCATACGATTCTTTTATGATAGCATTTATAGAAAAATTTGGTGAAAGGATTAGTCCAAATGAGATAACAAGAAGATTTAGGGAAATCCAGCGAGATGAAGAATAGTTAGTTCGTTCTTTTAATCTTAGATTCATGAGAGTAGTAAATCATATTCCTGAGTATTTGAGACCTAGTGATGCAAAGTGTTTAATTACATATCTAGGTGCTTTTGACAATAAGATGAGTTATTTTATAGGGGATAAGGAACCTACAACATTGCAACAAGCATATAATATTGCTATTGACATTGAAAATACTATTAAATACTCAATGATGAAGGGGTATATGGTTGCAAGTGTTGGTTATCTGGATAAACATTATAAAGATGAAATAAATAAGGAAGAAAAAGATGATCAATGTGATAGAATTTTTGATTTCTCATCTTGTTAGTTCTCACAACATATTGATCTTGAGCAAAGTTAGGACAATTTTCAACAATGTTCAGATACTAATGATTAGGAATTGTTAATTCTAAGATTGTCTAGCATGAGGAGGTATAAAGAGGAATCGCCATATGAATTATTAGAAAGTTTTTTAGATTCCTTGTTAGAAATTCCTAAAAGGTTATGACTTGAGTATTTAGTTTGCATTGACTTATTATGTGACATCTATGATCCAAGGCTTAGTACCCTACCTAAGGAGTTAAAGCCTCAAGATTTTGATCAAATAATTAATTGGATCAAAATAATTGGGGAAGAAAAGCATGACTATGAACAAACAGTGAGGTTTCAAAATGGAAAGAATGCTAACCATAGTAACAAAGATTAGGAGGTTACTCAAAGGATGGATAAGGATGTGTCTAAAGGTGAATGCATGCATAACAATATGAATGATGATGTTGTCATATTTGAAAACACTATTGGTGTATTATTAAAAGGTGATAACCAAGGTAATGAAGGTGAAAATTTTAATTACTCTCATAAGGAATAGAAACCTCTATGTGAGGAAAATTTGAAAACACCTTTATTACTCAGGCAATTTGACTATGCCAATACTCATGAAACTCTACCTTTACTAGTAGATAAACATATTGCATGTGATAGAATTTTTCAAAGTACTCTAACTACTTCATAATTAGAACATCCTGACGATCTGATTGGTGTTAAATTTGAAGAAAATAATTTCTATATTCAGACTCTGGAGCTTGAGGGTATGTACAAGATCATGATGGGCCAAAAAGTGGCAATATGATGGGTATGTGGCTGATGACCTTCTTTTTACTAAAAATTGATGAAACGAAAAAGGGTTTTTAAAGGAGATTCTCAACTTTCCACCAATATAAATTATTCTTTACTTTGAATTTAATAAGTAATTATTATTCATTTTCTATTCGAATTGTGACTAAAGTCCTGATTGTTAGACTGATTGAAAGACATTTATAAATTTCAAACAATATCACATTTTTTTAATCCAAAATATGTGACATTCTATGCTTCCCATACTATAGGATTAAAAAATAAAAATTGAATTTCATGAATTTTTGACCAAGTTAAGGTGGTCAGACATACAAATTTTTTATATTTTTTAAAAGTTGTAATAAAAAATTCATAATTAATTATTTACTTGGAAATAAATTACAAAAAATATGCATCACATTAGGACATGAGTCCTCTACTTAGATCTGAAATCTTATAAAAAATTATTATCATTTTATTATGGTTAGGGTGGTTAGACAGACACCGACTTCTTATTTTTTCCCTGAAATTTAAGTACTACTGCATTGAAATTTCAAAATTTCACCAAATCTATATTTTTTTTAAACAAGCCTAGTACTTTAGAAATTACATTCAATTTTCTACAGATTCTATTCTTACATATTTTTGAAATAATATAGATAACTTATTCAAATTTTTACGTCAAGTTGCCTAACTCTAATTTTTTTGATTTTTTTGCCACTTAAGTGCCTATTTTTTCCATGATGATCCTCCACATACCCCTGATATTTATGATGGGATGGGTACTAACAGTCAATAGGGTTGGGTTTCTAAATGTTTAGATGAAGTAGAAGTAAGATGGGTAGATCTTGAGAGAGAGATAGACATGGTTATTCTTGACAAAAGTTCTGTTGAGGAAGGAAATAAAAAAGTCTACTTAGAAGAAGAAAAACTATGTTCAAATTTTCATCATGAATCAATAGACCTATCATTTAAAAATAGAGTTAAATACCCTACTTTTGATCATATCAATTTAGAGCTAGTTGATCCATCTTTGGAAAAATTTTGTTTCCAATTGAAACATGATGATTGGAAAGAAGAATCAAATTGTGTTATTGATCCCAAATTAAAAAATTATTTCTGATATCTAGAATGATATAAATGATGCCTTTTATAAGAAGGATTTTTCTTTATGTAAAAGTGAAAGTTCCTTGGATTATGAGAAATTAATTTTTCAAGAAAATCAAGAATTGGGTAACATAATCGATTTATATTGTTCTAATGAATATGAACACTAGCTTGAAAAGGAACATGTCTATCAGTGTTTCTTATTTATTACACAAGATGGGTATGGTGTTGATCCTAATGAATCTGGTATCAGTTAAATGGATTATGAATTTTTCACTTTCCCAAACCAATTAAGTGAGAATTTGGTGAAATATAATGATAAGTTGAGTCAACTAGAGTGCTACACTAATCATATATTCTAGTTAACACTTGATTACAACACACAAAGGGACATGAATGAGAGGAATAATTGCAATATTAGGCACTTGCCTATAATAGTTGAATACATTAATCATGATGCAGATCATCTACCAAAAACTACAAACTCTCAGGGATACTTTCGAGCTAAACCACAACTGAGAAGATTAATTAGAAAATCCACCAAAATTTCACTTATCCATTCACCAAAATCCATCAAATTCACTTGAAATTGTAAGGCTACCAATAAGCCAAATCACCACATTAATATTCTAGACCTTTATTAGAATCAAACATACCTTAACCAACATCAAATTGATTGAACCAATCATTGAAAAACACTAAACCAACCAAACCATTCACTATTCACCAAATTTTAGCTTGTTTCATTAAGGAAAAAAGACAACATTCACACAATCTTGCTTCAAATCTCTCAACAAACCTTAAATTACTTTCATGCACATTACATTTACTTAAACAAAACAACTATCTAATCAAGAAACTCTGTATCCAACCATTCATTCAACATGCACAAAATTTACTCTTCTATGCAAGTCATTCCACAATGCAAAATGACAACAAACCATGCATTATTGTTATAGAACTTTTACAAGACCTCCAATACATTGTATTCATAATTTTTTTTATTGTATGCATTATTGTATTCAGATCCTTTGATTCTTGTAGCCAAAATACCATTTGTACATAGGGTTCATATTGCTCAAACACATCAAATCAAGCAGTATTGTATCCAAAATCTCCCACACCTTAGATACACACTTACCATCATTATTTTATCAGTTACCATACAAAATAAATCACTTAGATCTCTGCATTCACTGAATTTCACTTTCTTGCAATCATAAACCCAAAACCCTACTAGCATAGCAACATTACAAAAATGGGTATAGCAACCCATCCACCTTGAATATCCATGAACTATACATACCTTTAGGAACCCATTTCAATCTAGTTCAACATACCTCAAGAGCACATATACTTGTTTTGGAAAATGTATGAGAACCATTAGTCTATTCACTAGCAAATCACACCAATTAGGTCACAAATACAAAGCAACCCCCAATGAATCAACTTGAAATCATCTAAAAACTCTAAAAAACATTGAGTTAGATCACAAAACTACTGAATCCACATATTTTAGGTCTCTTAACCCTTTCCAAAGATCATAAAATACAAACCCTCATTATGTGCCATTAAAGACTTCATAAAATAGGGGTCTATTAAGAATACCCTATCCAAACCTCTTTACACTTAGCCAATGCTTCAAAAAGGTTTGGACATGTCTACACACACTCAAGGAATCATTTTCCAACCTTCATGCATACTTCTTCAACATCTACCAACTTGAAACCATCCACTTTCATGGAAAATTTTATATTTTCTTGCAAGGGTAGCGACCACAACCTCATATTCTTTCCTTCCCCATTCATGTCAACACACACAATGTTTAAATAATTCTATCTACATTCAAAATAGTCCATCCCACAATTCTACTAAACCTACAATGGTGGGATGGGGAATTTAAATCCCTACAAGGCCCTCAAACCCTTGACTAGTTTTCTCAGGAAAATATCAGAAACTTACTCTTCTTCATTCTAAATATGATGAAAACCTATCAAAAAACCTTTAATTAATGGCTAACTCTCCACCCTAGGAACACAAAACAATGTTATTTCTTATAGATTGTTGATCAAGAAAATGAAAACACTGTCAATTCAGGAAACAAGGAACTTTATTTAGTAAAATGTTTCAAGAATACAAAATTTTCTTATTCCTCACACTTTACAATGATTTATATAGCTTTTACAATAGTTAAGGAAACTACATTTTCAATTCCAATGACTTATCTCTTCATTCCCCCATAAAAGAATCTTCAACTTTTTTTTTTGTATTTTACAAGTTTGACAACTTTTGCAATTTGTGCAACAAAGAAACATTATTTGTAAATCGACATAATTGACCCCCTAGAGAACTATTTGAGACTTTAAAGACATTAAATGTTACCTCACATGACCCTTTTACATTTCTTTATAGTCAAAATTTCATTTTTTCCAAATTTTCCTTTATAGGCATTAAGTGAACAAGGTGCTCCTACACCAAATCGCAAAATGATCAATAGGTGGACTCTTCATGATAATGTTTTTAGCTTGGGCATGGTGCAAACAGTGGAAAAAAAGGTTTCGATAGAGGTAAACACTATTTTTAAGACTGGTCTAGCCCTATAACTTATGTAAATACTGTATTTATGTTGTTTGGTTCGGTTTTGGTTGTCCTTTGTTCTTGGCCTGCTTCACCTGAGATTTTGTATTCTCACTCTATTATGGAGATATAGACCTCCCCAATTGGAGTTGCTGATGGAACCTACAATTTTTTATGTTCCATCTCAAATCTTTGTTACATTTAAATATTGGATTGATATTTGAGGGCTTAGGGTTCTGCTTGTCATCGTTGTTGAAGGGATAGTGTATTGGCTTGGAATCCTTCCTTAAGAAACCCTTGGCTTTTAATGCTTGAAATGTTCTATTTTATTGTTGAATTCTTGTTTCCTATTTCCAATCACATTAAAAAATTGTATGCCATTCACGGTCATAGGGTAATTGGTCCCCCATGCCTAGGTCTGAATTTCTTATTTTTATAATGTTAAGTAAAAAGCCTTTTTGGCCTTTACATCCTTTGCATTTTATGACTTAGAAGTTTTTGATCCCTTTCTATTGTATCATCCTAGAGGGTCCCCTTTGTTAGAACAACTTATGAGGATGTGCTTAAATTTTTTTACTTAAGTTTCGTCGGCCATTTCTTTTGATCGCTCATAACAAATTACTTTGAGAGTGCATGTTTGGAATTGGTGACAAGTGATGAGCAATATTTCTTTGGTTTTGCTCATCACAGATAGCTTTAGGAGATATTGATATCAACAACAATGAGTGATGCTCTTTTCTTCTCCTTGTATCATTGAATATTCACTTATCGCCAATAGCTTTTGAGCTTTGAGTATTGTAATAGTGATAAGCGATGGTCTCTAGTCTTATGTTTTTTTCTTCATTTCTCATTGTGGATGGTTATGAAATTGTAAGTTTCAAAATATTGATGGACGATATGTTGGATCTCCCATGCTTCATGTATTGTAGATGGGTTTTGAATGATAAATTCTACATTAGTGATACAAGATACAAGTATTCAATGTCATCATGGGGATCTCTCATCACTAATTGCTTGCAAAATTTATGAGGAGAATTAGTGATGAGTGATGGCCTAATGCTTTTGAATTTTCTTTTATCACTTATTGTGGATTCACTCCAAAGCTTAAGTTTCAAAACAACGATGAATGATGGAGTTATCTGTTCAAGTTTCTTTTTCTAATTTGAATAGATCTTATGTGTGATGTCTTTTGTATCATTGATTCTCATGCATGTGTGTGTGTCTTAACCTAGCTTTTTTGTTGTATCTGGGTATGTGTAGGATCATGATGGGCATGTGGCTGACGACTATTTTTTTACCCAAAATTCATGAAATGAAAAGGGTTTTTAAAGGAGAGTCTCAGCTTTCCACCGATACAAATTATGCTTTACTTTTAATTTAATAAGTAATTATTATTCATTTTCTATTCAAATTGTGACTAAAGTCCTGATTGATAGGCTGATTGAAAAACATCTATAGCTTTTAAATGGTATCAAATTTTTTGACTCCAAAACATGCATCATATTCTATGCTTCACATAATATAGGATTAAAAAAATAAAAATTGAATTTCATGAATTTTTGACCAAGTTAAGGTGGTTATACATACAAGTTCTTATATTTGTAAAAAGGTTGTAATAAAAAATTCATAATTAATTATTTACTTGAAAAAAATTATAAGAAAATATTCATAACATTGGGGCATGAGTCCTCTACTTATTTCTAAAATCTTATAAAAAAATATTATCATTTTATTGTGGTTAGGGTGGTCAAACAAACACCTACTTATTTTTTCCCTATAATTTAAGTACCACTGCATTGAAAATTCAAATTTTCACCAAATATATTTATTTTTTAAACAAACCTAGTAGTTTAGAAACTACATTCAATTTGCTATAGATTTTATTCTTACATATTTTTGAAATAATATAGATAACTTATTCAAAATTTTTATGTCAAGTTGCCTAACTCTGATTTTTCTAAATTTTTTGCCACTTAAGGGCCTAATTTTTCTATGATGATCCTACACATACCCATCTCCCATCACTAATATGATCCAAATTGCGAAGTTAAATTAGCGATGCGCAGTGGGAAGATGAGTGTGATTGAGGATGGCCCATAGATCTAGTGGCTAAGATTTCATCACATGGCACTAATACATTTGACTGCAAAATACGACGAAACTGTCCGACAAAATATGTAAAATTCAATGTTCATCGGGTGCTTGTAAAATTTGATGTGTAATTTCCAATTTTTTTGAAAGTTTATCCCCGACGTTCGTCAAAATTTTGACAAACCAGGAGTTCGTCAAAATGTCTGCTATTATTTTTGTTGAATGTTCGACAAACATGAAAAATTAAAAAAAATCAAATTGTGGCCGACATAAAGAAAAGTGAGTTCGCGATTTATTGTGAGTGTTTTGCTCTACTTGAGGCAGGTTTGTGGAGAACTAAGGGCGATTTTCTTGGGAAAAATTAGAAAAAATTCAAGAAGATATCCCGGGTTGAGGGTAGTCATTGTCTTTTGCAAATTAGTTGTGAAAGATTTGTAGTTCTAGGTTTGAAAATCATATTTTAAAGCAACATCTCATCAAATTTCATTTTTAGAGGTTAAGGGTTTTGAGAATTTCATGTCCAGATTTTGTTGTGTGGAATCACCATAAGATCACAACGGAGGAATAGATTCTTGTGACTGTAATTATGTGATCCATAATTGTATTGGTCATGTGGCACAGTTGTGCTATAACAAATACAGGATGCATTCATGTGTGACCCAAGTTTAATGTGGCTATGTTGTGATAGAAATGGAGGCACTCATATAATGTAGTTAATTTAGGTTGTATAATGTAGGTGTCAATAATCATCATTGGGTGCATTCAGGTTGTCTCAAGTTTAACAGGATAGGATGTAATTATAGCATGATCGAAGAGTGATTACCTCTTGCTGCAATAAAGAGCCTATAACTCTGGTTGATATGCAGAGTGGTTGTGTTATATCAATTATGTAGTGCATTCAAGCACAACCCATGTTTAATGGGCTATTCTAGAGAGTGATCAAGATTTTCTAAATCTTATGAATGTTACTTGACATATATTTGCATAATCTGAAATTCCTTCAGAGGCTTTTGAAGTATCAATGTATCCTATATAGGGTTTAGAATGATTTCTTTTAATTAAAAAAATAGATAAATGATGTATTTCCCTGTAATTAGATAATGTGGAGATCTCCTAAATCTTCCTCAGTACACTATCCTCTTTGGCACTATATTCATTACTCCAGCTACTAGGTTTTTGCATGTGACATCTTTAATATCTTCATGACCGTGGCTTTTAAATAGATCTCAGTCTTTACTTTAATCCTTTTCATGGTAACCCTTGAGTTCCATAATCCACCTTCAATCTCTTCTAAGAATGCTATCTTAAGCTAGACTGCATAGTATGCATATAAAACAAGTCTTTCATACCTGCCATTGTTCCAAACCACCACTCACTACCTTGCTGAAAATGTTGCCTCCATAAGCATAATAGCATGTTTTAAAATCATGGTTGCCAGTGATTGACCATTAAGCTCACCACTTTCATCATGAAGATACAATGAAATTTTTGTCTTCAAACTCAAGGCATTATGGAAGATAACATTGTGAATTGTTTGTTGTGTACGATTCAATTTTCTTGCACATTTATTGCTTTGCTAACTTCCTTTAAGACTGGGTATTGCACCCTCAACTGCAATATCAAATAGCTCACTCACTATCACTTGGAGATTCCTTTCATGAGCATCCTTCTATAAAATCAAACTATGCCCTATAAACTGCCTACTTACTACAGGGGACTCATTGTTTCATGGTATTGTAGTTCTTAAGATCCTTCAACCTTATTGACACTACTTCACAGTCCACAAGGTATTATTCACTATTTTCCCATCTTGGGTGAGTCTCAAAACACTGCTCAAACATGCAATCCACTACCTCCATTATAAAATATTAATGGCTAAGAAGAAACATTGAACCTATGATTACCCTTTGTTACTTCATTTGGACCCGGAATCATTCCACGATTGCATTTTCCTTGTCCTAACACTACCAAAAGCATTTGAAAACCACTTAAGGTTAGCAAGGGGAGTAAGGAAACTCCTTTGTTAAAATCCCACTTTACTATGCAAGGTTTGAGCTTTATTATCTTGTCACTGCTCAACCTCTTTTTGGCTGTCACATCTCAAGTGATTGTCATTCTTCTTACCGTAGATTGCATTTACAAATGTCACTAAGCTACATAGTGTGCTTTTTATTGGCTACAATCTTTAGATTGCAAGATTTTGTTATTACCTACATTGTCTCAATCTTTGCTGCTATTGCAACCCTCACTAAACCTCTATAGTTATTGTTTATGTTTCTACGGAGGCCTAGGGTTTGTACCCTAATCACGCTCTTACCAATGCTTCTATTGTTTTTTATTAGGGCTCTCAATGTTGAGGGCCCTAGGGATAAGGTCGTCATAAGAAGTGACACATGCATCTTTGCTTAAAAGGATAAATCATTGACATTAGCAATGATGATTTAGGCTGCATTTACTCCTTAGGAATGGGTCACTTGCTCTTACTAGCTGTTTACCTCCATTGTTGTAGGAATTTTGCTTGATCAAGTTCAATATTAGGATTTTAGGAGTCTTAACAGGTTAAAATCATGGTAGAAATCAAATTTAATAAGTTTTGGAATTAGCATTTTAAAGTGTTTTTTGGGTTCATTAACTTCATACTATCTTCTCTTTTGCAAGGGTGGTTGCATACCAATTTTTTTTGGTGTAAAATATCGAAATTATTAGATTTTGTTACATGTCTATGAATACAAATTATTGGAGTGTGAGTTTGATATTTTTTGAAGATCTAAATAGTCAAGCTTGGTAAAGAAAAATCATGTCAGATAATATTAGTCCAAAACAAAATGAAGAGGCACTTGATAGATTGTGGGCTAGATTGAAAAGAAGGGTGATGGAAAATGTTATTGTACTTGCAATAATTGCAAAGGCTTAAAGATGAGATGAATTTTAATCACAACAGCTGAGAAACATTGTAGGCAGCATGATCACATTGAAGGGGGGCATGATTATCATCCATTGGTAAGTTGTTCATTATATATGTTTATATTGATTGAATTTGTAAATGTTTATATCGTTTTAACATTATATATATATAATCGCTTGATCATGATCATG
>VDFB02004800.1:1420183-1548659 GCA_007258455.2 Sequoia sempervirens | reverse complement strand
GTGCAAGCCTTTTGGATAGGATTGCCATCAAAAAATAAAAAAATTCAACCTGACTCTTTATCTATTAAGGGATTTGACAATGTCAAAAAATAACCACTTGGTCTGATCACTTTTCCTATTACAATTGGGAAGGCCAAATTAGAAGCATCGATCCATGTTCTGCCTCAAGATATTTCATACAATCTCCCTTTAGATAGACTGTGGATTCATGCAATGAATGGGGTGACCTCTACCCTTCCTCATGTATCATGAAATATGTCCACAATAACAAATTTTATACAATCGAAGTTGATCCTTAACCATACAATTGTTTGAGCATTGAAAAAGGTAAAAAGAATCCTTTGAAAACATTAACACCAACTACACAAATAGAACCCATGCAAGAACAAAAAAAAAATAGATGTCCTAAACCCTTCACAATGATATCACTATATGATTTGGGATATTTTTAAGGTTATTTTCTTTAGAAACAAACTTAATCTCATTCCTTACCTATCAATCTACCAAAACTCAATTATTAGCAAGGTTGAGGATTGGCCAACACCTAAGTGAAGCATTTAAAACCCCACTTCTTCTCTTTAGGCTTTGTGACACCCAAGAGGGTAATCCTACTCATTCTCATAATATCCCTACTTGATCAATAGCATTTCCATATATAGATGTATTCCTCGGGAAGTGAAAATAAACTAACATCATCTAAGGCTTGGCAGACCTCTTATGAAATTGCTATTTATTTCGGAGAATACACTACTACTGAAGGTTTGTATGGTGTAATTTTAAGTATGTTGTGGATTCATTCCCATTTTAAATCTATGGATAGGTTCATCACTAGCTCAATCAGTTCCGCAAGATAAACTAACGAAAAGACTAGTGCCTAATCCAAGGGAACAATGGAGTCATATTTTACAATCAACTAGTAATACAACTATAATTTAGCATCAGTAATCAAGGTACTATTGGGATGCTACTTTGTGGCATCCAACTCTTTGTGTTTTAAAATATTGCTTCCTTACCAAATCCTATATCATTTTCCCACAAACTAATGGACACATTTTAGCATTAAATCAACTCATTGAATTGAAGCACAAACAAACCCATTCAATTAGTGCAAAGGACATAAGACAAATGAAATTATAATTAAAAATTTCATTCATGATTTGCAAGAAAATACACAGGAGAGCACATATTTTAGAACTAATATTTTCTTTCATTATTAATATTGCTTTGTAAAACTATTTTTATGATCATTATACAGTATAAATTATTCCCTAGACTGGCTTATGATATATTCACTAACTTATCTATTTACATTACACTGCTCTTTGATCATAGCTTTCATCTAGACCTCTCATAGACTCAAAATTTTCTGAACTCACATTCTTTACCCATGAAATCCCCTTTATAAATAGGGGAGGAACAAGCATCCGACTGAGTTACAATTTCATTTCACTTCATTCTAAAACCTAATTTCAACCGATTTTTGAGAAAATCCCCAAGCGGTTTTATATAATCATTTAGGAACAAGGGGAGATAAAAGACAAAACACATGCATAGGGTGTCGTTAGTCATTGCATCAAAAAGTAAAAGACCAAAACCATGGGCATATTGAAGAGAACACCTCCTATGCAAAGACCATAGTTTCATCAAAAATAAAAAAACTTGGAGAAATCTCTATTCCAAGTCATCAGCATCAGAGAATGCTCGACCACTCCTTGTTCATGAAAAAATTGGAAGAAACATCACCACATCTTCATCAAAGCTCTCATATGGCACTAGAGAGAAAAGATACTGGCCATATCCTGAGTTAGTGTCACCTTCAACATCTAAAGGACTATCAGAGAGAACAATAGGATAGTTATGTTTTCCTAGGTAGGCCCTATGACTCTTGTCTTTTCTCCTTTCCTTCTTCGCAAGCTTAGCTGACTACTTGCCCTTAAACTTGACCAATTCTTTTGAAATAGTCATGTTTCTTAAGTTGTAAGTACTCTGGATAGTTGATTTCTTCTTATGACCTCGAGCCCTCCTATTATGCTTTGATACCTTAGAGGTCGTTTGGTTTTCTTGCCCAACTACATATATATCCTCATAAGACTCAAACACACTAAGGTAGCTAGACCTCCTAACCGACTAAGTTGGCATACAAGTCTTCCCATCTCGTACAACCAAAGATGAAAAATAGCTAGTCTAAAATTAGTAGAATTGACAATTTAAAACCTTCTAATTTAAATTTCAAGGGAAACACACCTACAAACCTAGAAAATCACAAGAAGTCCTAGAAAAAGGAATTCCTAAATGGACTAGAGCATGAATGACAGAGAGATCAATTGAAGACTAACTCACCTAGGACAAGAAAATTCACCTTTCAACTTAGGGGGAATTAACACCTTCACACTTCTTCACTAACCCAGACCTCACATTTTTTGTAGATATGAATGGTGGCAAAAATGAATAGCAAGCAATCTGCATTAAATAGACAATTTGGAGCACACAAAAATTAATGATTCAAGAACTCCTAGGATGAGAAAGTTGATAACTGAGGAGCTCAACATTGAATCTGGGTCGTCAATCCTAGAGAATTTAGAACTTCATCCATGGCAATCATGGGCATCATTTTTTGGCCTTTAGCAAATTGTTCCTAGAAAAACAAGATGCCACCTAAAATGTTGCCACATTTTCCCTTAATCTTGATTAATCATACACAATCTAAAAATTAACATGTGTCACCAACTCAATCCATGCTCCCTCATTAATATTGGAAAAGTACATAAAACTAGCATTTTGAAGAGAATAGTTCCTTATACATCTCATCGCTCATCGTGGGTCTCCCCCAAATTCTAAGGTGCAATCAATGATGAGAGTATAATCACGATGAGCCTCAATCCATTGGATCATCCTGTTTCAAAGCCACATCAATGGTTCTCCACTCATCTTGCTACTTCTTTTTTTCTTTATATGATGTCCTTAGGATTCTGCCATGTTGCCTTTTCTAGCAATAGTTGTTACCTATCATTGGTGCATCTCATCCTTTATCATCCCCATCAGTGGTGCAAGTATCCATGTGATGAAATCTTAGCCATTGGATCTATGGCCCATCCTCAATCACACTCATCTTCCCATTGCACATCACTAATTTAACTTTGCACTTTGGATCATATTAGTGATGGGAGATACAATGAACAAGCTAGGTTAAGACACATACACATGCATAGAATCAATGATACAAAAGACATCACACATAAGATCTATTCAAATTAGAAAAAGAAACTTGAACAGATAACTCCATCATTCATCGTTGTTTTGAAACTTAAGCTTTGGAGTGAATCCACAATAAGTGATAAAAGAAAATTCAAAAGCATTAGGCCATCACTCATCACTAATTCTCCTCATAAATTTTGCAAGCAATTAGCGATGAGAGATCCCCATGATGACATTGAATACTTGTATCTTGTATCACTAATGTAGAATTTATCATTCAAAACCCATCTACAATACATGAAGCATGGGAGATCCAACATATCGGCCATCACTATTTTGAAACTTACCATTTCATAACCATCCACAATGAGAAATGAAGAAAAAAACATAAGACTAGAGACCATCGCTTATCACTATTACAATACTCAAAGCTCAAAAGCTATTGGCGATAAGTGAATCTTCAATGATACAAGGAGAAGAAAAGAGCATCACTCATTGTTGTTGATATCAATATCTCCTAAAGCTATCTGTGATGAGCAAAACCAAAGAAATATTGCTCATCACTTGTCACCAATTCCAAACATGCACTCTCAAAGTAATTTGTTATGAGCGATCAAAAGAAATGGCCGACGAAACTTAAGTAAAAAAATTTAAGCACATCCTCATAAGTTGTTCTAACAAAGGGGACCCTCTAGGATGATACAATAGAAAGGGATCAAAAACTTCTAAGTCATAAAATGCAAAGGATGTAAAGGCCAAAAAGGCTTTTTACTTAACATTATAAAAATAAGAAATTCAGACCTAGGCATGGGGGACCAATTACCCTATGACCGTGAATGGCATACAATTTTTTAATGTGATTGGAAATAGGAAACAAGAATTCAACAATAAAATAGAACATTTCAAGCATTAAAAGCCAAGGGTTTCTTAAGGAAAGATTCAGCCAATACAATATCCTTCAAAAAACGATGACAAGCAAAACCCTAAGCCCTCAAATATTAGTCCAATATTCAGTAACAAAGATTTGATGGAAACAAAAAATTAGACCCATTAGTAACCCGGCTGGGGAAATTATCCATAACAGAGTGACAAATACAAAATCTCAGGTGAAGCAGGCCAAGAACAAAGGACAAAAAAAATAAGGAAAAAGTAAGAGAACCAAAACCTAACCAAACAACATAGGTACAATATTTACATAAGTTATAGGGCTAGACCAATCTTAAAACTAGTGTTTACTCTATCGAAACCCTTTTTTCCACCATTTTCACCATGCCCAAGCTAAAAACATTATCATGAAAGAGTCCACCAATTGATCATTTTGCGATTTTGTAGGAGCACCTTGTTCACTAAATGCCTCAAAACAAAAATTTGGAAAAAATGAAATTTTGACTATAAAGAAATGTAAAAGGGTCATGTGAGGTAACATTTAATGTCTTTAAAGTCTCAAATAGTTCTCTAGGGGGTCAATTATGTCGATTTACAAATAATGTTTCTTTGTTGCACAAATTGCAAAAGTTGTCAAACTTGTAAAATACAAAAAAAAAAGTTGAAGATTCTTTTATGGGGGAATGAAGAGATAAGTCATTGGAATTGAAAATGTAGTTTCCTTAACTATTGTAAAAGCTATATAAATCATTGTAAAGTGTGAGGAATAAGAAAATTTTGTATTCTTGAAACATTTTACTAAATAAAGTTCCTTGTTTCCTGAATTGACAGTGTTTTCATTTTCTTGATCAACAATCTATAAGAAATAACATTGTTTTGTGTTCCTAGGGTGGAGAGTTAGCCATTAATTAAAGGTTTTTTGATAGGTTTTCATCATATTTAGAATGAAGAAGAGTAAGTTTCTGATATTTTCCTGAGAAAACTAGTCAAGGGTTTGAGGGCCTTGTAGGGATTTAAATTCCCCATCCCACCATTGTAGGTTTAGTAGAATTGTGGGATGGACTATTTTGAATGTAGATAGAATTATTTAAACATTGTGTGTGTTGACATGAATGGGGAAGGAAAGAATATGAGGTTGTGGTCGCTACCCTTGCAAGAAAATATAAAATTTTCCATGAAAGTGGATGGTTTCAAGTTGGTAGATGTTGAAGAAGTATGCATGAAGGTTGGAAAATGATTCCTTGAGTGTGTGTAGACATGTCCAAACCTTTTTGAAGCATTGGCTAAGTGTAAAGAGGTTTGGATAGGGTATTCTTAATAGACCCCTATTTTATGAAGTCTTTAATGGCACATAATGAGGGTTTGTATTTTATGATCTTTGGAAAGGGTTAAGAGACCTAAAATATGTGGATTCAGTAGTTTTGTGATCTAACTCAATGTTTTTTAGAGTTTTTAGATGATTTCAAGTTGATTCATTGGGGGTTGCTTTGTATTTGTGACCTAATTGGTGTGATTTGCTAGTGAATAGACTAATGGTTCTCATACATTTTCCAAAACAAGTATATGTGCTCTTGAGGTATGTTGAACTAGATTGAAATGGGTTCCTAAAGGTATGTATAGTTCATGGATATTCAAGGTGGATGGGTTGCTATACCCATTTTTGTAATGTTGCTATGCTAGTAGGGTTTTGGGTTTATGATTGCAAGAAAGTGAAATTCAGTGAATGCAGAGATCTAAGTGATTTATTTTGTATGGTAACTGATAAAATAATGATGGTAAGTGTGTATCTAAGGTGTGGGAGATTTTGGATACAATACTGCTTGATTTGATGTGTTTGAGCAATATGAACCCTATGTACAAATGGTATTTTGGCTACAAGAATCAAAGGATCTGAATACAATAATGCATACAATAAAAAAAATTATGAATACAATGTATTGGAGGTCTTGTAAAAGTTCTATAACAATAATGCATGGTTTGTTGTCATTTTGCATTGTGGAATGACTTGCATAGAAGAGTAAATTTTGTGCATGTTGAATGAATGGTTGGATACAGAGTTTCTTGATTAGATAGTTGTTTTGTTTAAGTAAATGTAATGTGCATGAAAGTAATTTAAGGTTTGTTGAGAGATTTGAAGCAAGATTGTGTGAATGTTGTCTTTTTTCCTTAATGAAACAAGCTAAAATTTGGTGAATAGTGAATGGTTTGGTTGGTTTAGTGTTTTTCAATGATTGGTTCAATCAATTTGATGTTGGTTAAGGTATGTTTGATTCTAATAAAGGTCTAGAATATTAATGTGGTGATTTGGCTTATTGGTAGCCTTACAATTTCAAGTGAATTTGATGGATTTTGGTGAATGGATAAGTGAAATTTTGGTGGATTTTCTAATTAATCTTCTCAGTTGTGGTTTAGCTCGAAAGTATCCCTGAGAGTTTGTAGTTTTTGGTAGATGATCTGCATCATGATTAATGTATTCAACTATTATAGGCAAGTGCCTAATATTGCAATTATTCCTCTCATTCATGTCCCTTTGTGTGTTGTAATCAAGTGTTAACTAGAATATATGATTAGTGTAGCACTCTAGTTGACTCAACTTATCATTATATTTCACCAAATTCTCACTTAATTGGTTTGGGAAAGTGAAAAATTCATAATCCATTTAACTGATACCAGATTCATTAGGATCAACACCATACCCATCTTGTGTAATAAATAAGAAACACTGATAGACATGTTCCTTTTCAAGCTAGTGTTCATATTCATTAGAACAATATAAATCGATTATGTTACCCAATTCTTGATTTTCTTGAAAAATTAATTTCTCATAATCCAAGGAACTTTCACTTTTACATAAAGAAAAATCCTTCTTATAAAAGGCATCATTTATATCATTCTAGATATCAGAAATAATTTTTTAATTTGGGATCAATAACACAATTTGATTCTTCTTTCCAATCATCATGTTTCAATTGGAAACAAAATTTTTCCAAAGATGGATCAACTAGCTCTAAATTGATATGATCAAAAGTAGGGTATTTAACTCTATTTTTAAATGATAGGTCTATTGATTCATGATGAAAATTTGAACATAGTTTTTCTTCTTCTAAGTAGACTTTTTTATTTCCTTCCTCAACAGAACTTTTGTCAAGAATAACCATGTCTATCTCTCTCTCAAGATCTACAATATCTTACTTCGCTTCATGTAAACATTCAAAACCCAACCCTATCCCATCATAAAGATCATGCTCCAAAGTCTCGAATATAGAAATTATTTTCTTCAAATTTAACACCAATCAGATCGTCAGGATGTTCTAATTATGAAGTAGTTAGAGTACTTTGAAAAATTCTATCACATGCAATATGTTTATCTACTAGTAAAGGTAGAGTTTCATGAGTATTGGCATAGTCAAATTGCCTGAGTAATAAAGGTGTTTTCAAATTTTCCTCACATAGAGGTTTCTATTCCTTATGAGAGTAATTAAAATTTTCACCTTCATTACCTTGGTTATCACCTTTTAATAATACACCAATAGTGTTTTCAAATATGACAACATCATCATTCATATTGTTATGCATGCATTCACCTTTAGACACATCCTTATCCATCCTTTGAGTAACCTCCTAATCTTTGTTACTATGGTTAGCATTCTTTCCATTTTGAAACCTCACTGTTTGTTCATAGTCATGCTTTTCTTCCCCAATTATTTTGATCCAATTAATTATTTGATCAAAATCTTGAGGCTTTAACTCCTTAGGTAGGGTACTAAGCCTTGGATCATAGATGTCACATAATAAGTCAATGCAAACTAAATACTCAAGTCATAACCTTTTAGGAATTTCTAACAAGGAATCTAAAAAACTTTCTAATAATTCATATGGCGATTCCTCTTTATACCTCCTCATGCTAGACAATCTTAGAATTAACAATTCCTAATCATTAGTATCTGAACATTGTTGAAAATTGTCCTAACTTTGCTCAAGATCAATATGTTGTGAGAACTAACAAGATGAGAAATCAAAAATTCTATCACATTGATCATCTTTTTCTTCCTTATTTATTTCATCTTTATAATGTTTATCCAGATAACCAACACTTGCAACCATATACCCCTTCATCATTGAGTATTTAATAGTATTTTCAATGTCAATAGCAATATTATATGCTTGTTGCAATGTTGTAGGTTCCTTATCCCCTATAAAATAACTCATCTTATTGTCAAAAGCACCTAGATATGTAATTAAACACTTTGCATCACTAGGTCTCAAATACTCAGGAATATGATTTACTACTCTCATGAATCTAAGATTAAAAGAACGAACTAACTATTCTTCATCTCGCTGGATTTCCCTAAATCTTCTTGTTATCTCATTTGGACTAATCCTTTCACCAAATTTTTCTATAAATGCTATCATAAAAGAATCGTATGAAACTATAGAACATTCTAGTAGATATGAGTACCAGTCTTAGGCATCCTCTTTTATTGACTAAGCAAAAAACTTCATGAAAACATCCTCCTGGTTTATTTCAAAATCATCCATCAGATCTATGAATGCATTTAAGTGTTTGGAAGCAGACTCATATTTTTTCCCTATAAAATTTGGTAAATGTTTCCTAATATCATTAGGAATTTTGTTAGGAAAACCTCTAATACCCCTCAAGCTTAAATACTTATATCTCTTAATAGAGAAATTCCTTAGAGGGTATTTTGAGAATTGCATTCTTGACATAATTGAATTTGACGTTTTACCAAAAAATACAGAGGAATGGTACATTTCCCTTGTATCTTTATTCATTCTTCAAATATTAACCCTATGTTAAATGAGCAACTAACTCCTAAGGATTATAAAAATTCCCAACTCATGTATTTTATGCTTTAACACCTTTAAAATGGAAAATTACAAAAATAAGCATACTTCTTCCATTCCATTAAGATATTACAAATTTCAACTCAAATGTATGCTAGATGATCATCACTATTCCATTCCTTAGTGCTTTCTCTCACTTAATTAGGAATAAAGTATTTTTTCCATATTTCTAAAATGACTTTCATATAAAATTATTTCTTCTTTCAAGTCAAAATAGGGGAAAATACCTAGATATATTGGAAAATATCGCATTTTATCAGGTTCTTTGCATAAATTTGCCACCTCATTTGTAGAGGATCAAAATTCAACCATATGAAGTCACTTCCACTAGTTGATTTCACTTTAAGATTCCTTGTCTTTTGATATTATCACTAGTACAAAGTTCTTCGAAGTTACCTCACTTATTCTCTCCAGGCTTTGTGATACCCATGAGGGTAATCCTACTCATGCTCATAATATCCCTACTTGATCAAGAGCATTTCCATACATAGATTTATTCCTTAGGAAGTGCAAATAAACTAACATCATCTAAGGCTTGGCAGACCTCTTATAAAATTGTTATTTATTTCAAGCAATAGGGTAATACTGAAGGTTTGTACGATGTAATTTTAAGTATGTTGTGAATTCATTCCCATTTTAAATCTATGTCCAGGTTAATCACTAGCTTAGTCAACCACAAGATAAACTAACAGAAAGACTAGTGCCTAATCTGAGGGAACAATGGAGTCATATTTTGCAATCAATCAGTAATACAAATAAAATTTAACATCAATAATCAGGGGACTATTGGCATGCTGCTTTGTGGCATCCAACTCTTTTCGTTTTAAAATATTGATTCCTTACCAAATCCTATATCCTTTTCCCACAAACTAATGGAATCATTTTAGCATTAATTAAACTCATTGAAATGAAGCACAAACAAACCAATTCAGTCAGTGCCAATGATAGAATACAAATGAAATTATAATTAAAAATTTCATTCATTATTTGCAAGAAAATACACAAGAGAGCACATATTTTAGAACTAATATTTTCTTTCATTATTGATATTTCTTTGTAAAACTCTTTTTAAGATCATCATACAGTATGACTTATACCCGATACTAGCTTCTGATATATTCACTAACTTATCTATTTACATTTTATTGCTCTTTGAGCATAGCCTTCACCTAGACCTTTCTTAGACTCAAATTTTTTTGAACTCTCATTCTTCAGCCTTGAAATCCCCTTTATAAATAGGGGAGCAAAAAGCATCTAGCTAAGTTACAATTTCATTTCACTTCATTTTCAAAACTTGATTTCAACCAATTTTTGAGAAACTCCCCAAGTGGTTTTATGTAATCATTTAACAACAAGGGAAGAAAAAAGAAAATACATAGGGTACCATTAGTTGTTGTCACCACATCCATGTTGAACAAAAAGATTATGAATCATATTAGCCGGAGGACCTCCACATCATCATGGAAGAGTAAAAGACCAAAACCATGGGCATATCTAAGAGAAAACCTCCTATGCAAAGACCATGGTTTCATAAAAAAAAAATTAAGGAGAAAACTCTATTCTAAGTCATGAGCATCAAAGAATTCTCAAACACTCCTTGTTTGCGATGAAGTTAGAGAAACCATCACCACATCTTAATTAGAGCTCTCATATGGCACCAAAGAGAGAAGATATTGGCCATATCCCAAGTCAGGTTCAACTTAAACATCTGAAGGAATATTAGAGAGAAAAATGGGAGAATTATTTTTTCCCAAGCAGGCCCTATGACTCTTATCTTTTGTCTTGGCCTTCTTCATAGGCTTAGTCGGCTCCTTTCCCTTAAACTTGACCAATTCTTTTGAAATGGTCATGTTTCTTAAGTTGTAAGTAATATGGACAATTTATTTCTTCTTGTGACCTTGATCCCTCCTCTTACCCTTTGAAACCTTAGAGAACACTTGGTTTTCTTGCTCAGCTACATACATATCCCCATAACACAAACACATTAAGTCGGCTAGACCTCCTAACTGGTTGAATTGGCATACTAGTTTTTCCCATCTTACAGAACAAAATATGAAAACTAGATGGTCTAAAATGAGAAAAAATTGACAATTTAAAGCTTATGATTCAAAGTTATAGGGAAAAGCACCTACAAACATAGACAATCACAACTAGACCCAGAAAAAAGGAATTCCTAAATGGACTGGAGCATGAAGGACAGAGAACTCAGTTGAGGACTATCACACCCAGGACAAGAACATTCACATTTCAACTTAGGGAGAATTATAACCTTCACACTTCTTCACTAACCCACACCTCACATTTACTGTAGACTTGAAAGATGGTGAAAATTGGTGTAGGAGCACCATTCAAAGGTGTTAATCCATTTAAGTTCCTAAGGTCTAAGTTATGGATTTTTGGATGAGTTTTGTTAAAAATAAGATCTATAAGACCATATGATGATGTAATTGGTAATTTTTGATAGTATTTATGGGTTTAGGTGGTAGATTTTTTAAAATGTGCAAAAATGTGCTAAGTTGCCAAGTTAGAATGTTGTAAAGAGTTAAAAGTTGCAAATTTTCCTTGTTAGAGGAATTTGAAGAGTCAAGTAAGTTTAAAGGGTAGTTAGGGAGTTATAGCCATTTGGTTTTGATAGGAGAAAGTTTAAGTAGCATGATAAACTTGAATGGAAGGTTGTTGAACATATTTTGAAGCTTGAAGATTGAAAAAAACTCATTTTTTTTCCATTTTCCTATGTTTTATGTTGTAGCAGGAGGTTGTATGACATGTACATGAATCAATTGATCCATATTTGTTGTAATTTACATAGTATATTTAATTAGCTTTCCATTAAATCCATTTTGAAGGTTTTATATTGAGTTTTCTGTGTTTTATCTTCAATTTGCTCAAACTAGCCTAAACTTGCATAATTGAGGGTTTTGATAGAATAAAAATGTTCTAACACCCATTCCACCTTTCTAGTTAACCTATTTCTTGATGGAATGGGTAAAATATATTTGTAGAAGGTGGAAGTATGAGAGTTGAGTGCAAGGGAGGTTTTGGAGTGAATTGGGTGTGAAGCCCTATAAGGAATTGTTGAGTTTTCCTTAAGAAAAATGAGGTTTTGGTGAGAAAAATTGAGTTTTAGAGTTGGAAAGCATATGTTGGATTGAGCATGAGCAGGGTATTTTAGGATTTTTTGAACAATTTTCAAGTTTTTTAGTGTTTGGAAAGTGTGAGATTCAATAAACCCTAGGGTTTCCAAGCCTAGGGAGAGGGTTTTATGGTTTGGATATAAGATGTTTGAATTTCTATGGTCTAATTGAGGAATCTGAGGTTTTAAAGCATTTGAGTTGCTTTCCCAAAGTTTTAGAGAGTTTTCCTAAGTTTAGTGAGTGGTTTCTTTGTAAAAGTGGGCTAATTTGAGCCTTAGAAGGCGTTGAAAGCTTGATTTGAATGGTTTGTTGCAAAGGAGTCCTAGGAGAATCATTTATATGTTGTTGACCATCAAAATGGGTTTCTAAAATTGGTTAATTTTTCTTTTGAGAGAGAGTGGTTGTGTAAAGATAGTCAATTTAGTGGGTTTGGATTGCTACAAGGAAATAGTATGAACTTGTTGAATGAAGAGATCCTAATGAAACTGTGAATTGATAATTGTGTTTTTAGATTGGAATTGTGTGTTTGTGTGTTGTAGGCCTCCCTCTATTACATAAAAAATGAATAGCAAGCAATCTGCATTAAATAGACAATTTGGAGCATGTAAAAAATTAATGATTCAAGAACTCCTCACACGAGCTAGTTGATAACTTAGTAGCTCAGATTTGAATCTAGGTCTTCGATCTTAGAGGATTTAAAAATTCATCCATGGCAATCATGAGCATTATTTTTCAGCCTTTAGCAACTTTTTCCTAGAAAACAGTGATGCCACCTCAAATGCTTGCATGTTTTCCCTTAATCTTGATTAATCATACACGATCTAACAATTAACATGTATTGCCAACTCAATTTGTGCTTCATTAATATCAGTGAAGCACATAAATCTGATGTTTTGAAGAGAATAGTTCCTTATACACCTCATCGTTCATCGCAGGTCTCCCCCAAGTTCTAGGGTGCAATCAACGATGAGAGTATTATCGCTATGAACCTCAATCCATTGGATCATCTTGTTTTAAAGCCACATCAACGGTTCTCCACTCATCACACTAATTTCCTTTTTTCTTTATATGATCTACTTAGGATTCTACCACATTTTATTTTCCAACAATAGTCGTTACCTATGATTGATGCATCTCATCCTTTTTCAGCCCCATTAGTGGTGCAAGTATCCATACAATGAAATATTAGCCATTGGATCTATGGCCCATCCTCGATCACACTCATATTCCCATTGCACATTGCTAATTTAACTTCACACTTTGGATCATATTAGAAATGAGAGATACAATGAAGAAGCTAGGTTAAGACACATACTCCTGAATGAGAATCAATGATACAAAAGACATCGCACATAAGATCTATTTGAATTAGTGAAAGAAACTTGAAAAAATAACTCCATTGCTCATCGTTGTTTTGAAACTTAAGCTTTGGGATGAATCCATGTTGAGTAATAAAAGAAAATACAAAAGCACCAAGGCATCACTCATCACTAATTCTCCTCATATAGTTCACAAGGAATTAGCGATGAGAGATCCCCATGATGACATTGAATACTTTATCATGTATCGCTAATGTATAACTTATCAATCAAAACCCATCCATGATATGTGAAGCATAGGAGATCCAACATATCGCTTGTCACTATTTTGAAACTTACCATTTCATAACCATCTATGATGAGCAATGAAGGAAAGAACATAAGACCAAAGGCCATTGCTTATCACTATTAAAATACTCAAAACTCAAAATCCATTAGTGATAAGTGAATCTTCAATGATACAAGGAGAAGAAAATAGCATAACTCATCACTATTGATATTAGGACCTCTAAAATCTATCCGTGATGAGCGAAACCAAAGAAATATTGCTCATTGCTTGTCACCAATTTCAAACATGTACTCTAGAAGTAATCTGTGATGACTGATAAAAAGAAATGGATGATGGAACTTAAGTGAAAAATTTTAAGCACGTTCTCATATTTTTTTCTAATAAAGGGGACCCTCTAGGATGATATGAGAGAAAGGGCTCAAAAAATTCTAAGTCATAAAATGCAAAGGATGTAAAGGCCAGAAAGGCTCTTCACTTAACCTTATAAAAATAAGAAATTTAGACCTAGGCATGAGGGACTGGTTATGTTGGATGTTGTAGTTGTTTTTCTGATATGTGGTTGTCATTGATGTCAACACTATTATCATTAGTGAATTTGAAGCTATATATGTTGAGGATATTGAGAAAATTGTAATAAATTAGTTGCAGGTTGTCAGTGGTGAAGTCATGTTTTTTCTATCAGTGAGTTTTGTACGTTGTTGATCATAGGTTGTGGACTAAAGGACTTGTTGTTGAGTGTTTCTAGTTTATCCACATTGGGTTTCAGAGATCTGCATGAAGATTTGATCGAGTTATGAATATTTACATTTTGACAGTTTTTCTATTGCTTCAGTTGGTGTTTTTGATTGAAGATTATGTGATATTAGCTAGTTCAGTTGCTTTGGATGCTTCTTTGATGTTTCGTAATGTTTGTAGATGTTTCTAGATCATTTTTTTTAATCTTTGTTTCACATCCACATTAATAGTTGTGCTTGTGGATGGTTGTTTTCTCTTCCATGTTCATGTTTTCTTGTTCTTGGCTGACAGGGTGTTGAAGTGTGGGTATGTGCAGGATCATGATGGGCCAAAAAGTGGCGATATGTAAGTGATATGATGGCCCATGTGGCTGAAGGAATTTTTTTTACCCAAAATTGATGAAACGAAAAGGGTTTTTAAAGCAAATTCTCAGCTTTCCACCAATATAAATTATGTTTTACTTTGAATTTAATAAATAACTATTATTCATTTTCTATTTGAATTACAACTATTAAAGTCCTGATTGATAGATCGATTGAAAAACATCTATAGCTTTCAAATGGTATCACATTTTTTGAATATGAAACATGCGTCACATTCTATGTTTTGCATACTATAGGATTAAAAATAAGTAAATTGAATTTCATGAATTTTTTATCAAGTTAAGGTGGTTAGACATACGAGTTTTAATATTTTTTAAAATTTGTAATGAAAAATTCATAATTAATTATTTACTTGGAAAAGAATTATAAAAAAATATGCATCATATTGGTACATGAGTCCTCTACTTATATCTAAAATATTATAAAAAAATATTATAATTTTATTGTGGTTGGGATGGTCAGATAGACACCTACTTCTTATTTTTTTCCCTGAAATATAATTACTACTGCATTAAAATTTCAAATTTTCACTAAATAGATTTTTTTCTTTTAAATAAACCTAGTAGTTTACAAACTACATTCAATTTTCTATAGATTCTATTCTTACATATTTTTTAAATAATATAGATAACTTATTCAAATTTTAATGTCAAGTTACCTAACTCTGATTTTCTGAATTTTCATCACCACTTAAGGGCCTATTTTTTCCATGATGATCCTGCACATACCCGCATGTTGTGGATCTTCAGGGAGAAATTAATTGAAGTGTTTTTGTGTTGCAAATGTTGATTTGGGTCTTCATTATGTTGTGGCCAACCTTGGTTGATTCACATTGAAAATTATCTATTGTTTTGTGTCAACATTTTGTATTCATTTTATTATTTCTTTGTGGCTGACTTGTGGCAAATGTAATTTCATGTTGTAGATATATAAAAGAGATTGTTTATTCGAATTGAAGTATGCAACGGTTTGATTTTGTGTGTGTGTGTGTGAATATTGTTCAAATCATTCAAAGGTAGAGCAGAGTGTGAAGAAAAGTGAAGAAGAGTGAAGAAGTGTTCATGTGCTTAATCAGAATTGTAATCAAGCATTAGCAGATGCTATTTTCTCAATGTAAAATCTAGATGGTTGTAATCTGAATATTTCTGTGAGATAGTGTGTCTTCCTTTGTAATTGAGAAGTAATCTCTAGTAAATGTTCCTGAATGCATGTGCATCCCCCATTTATTCTTATTATACTTTTAACAAGGTACAATCTTGTGGATTGACCTCCACCGTGGTTTTTCCCCTAACAAGGTTTCTACGTAAAAAATCTTGGGGTTACGTGTGCTTTTGATGTGTTGTTGATTCCTTCTTTCATTTATATTGATCAGATCTGAGAATAAGGATTAATAAGTCTAATAAGTTTGAAATTTGGTGACAACTGATTCACCCCCCCACTTCGCAGTTGTTTTCCCTTGTGTTGCCAACAATTATTATCAAAGCAGGTTCCTTGGAAGAAGTTTAATAGCTTGAGGTGATATGGGATGGAAACATACAAGGATAGTCTAAGATTTGATGGAGCACATTATTTTGTGTGGAAGACTCAAATGGAGTGCCATCTAGGATGCATTGGTGAACCCTATTGGAGCATTACAAGTAATAAGTATTTTATACCACTGAATGGTCCTACTACTTTTGCTAAGATCAAGGATGTTGACTATAATATCTAGGCTAAGGAATGCTTTTTGAGTGCTTTAACTGATACTAAGATGACAAATGTTATGGATTTGAATACTACTTATGTTATCTGGAAAAATTTGGAAAATTTGTATGAAGGTAATGCTAATGTGAAGATTGCTAAGTTGTAGAGTTTGAAAGGGAAATATGAAATGTTGACAATTGGTGATGATGAAAATGTTACTACTTTTATGCAAAGAGTGAATGAACTTGTGTGTGGTATTAGATGTGTTGGTGGAAAGTTGGAAGAATTAGAGATTGTTGCTAAAGCGCTTAGATCCTTTCCTACTGCTTATAAAGTCAAAGCTAGCGCTATTGAAGAACTTTTGACTATAACAAATGCAACCAGAGATATGTTGGTTGGTAAGTTAAATTATTTTGAGTTGAAAAAATTTGGTGATGCCCTTCCTAAGGTTGCATCTACATTTAAGGCTACTACTTCCAAAAGATATAGATAGAGATATGATCTAGTGAGAGTTCATCTAGAAAGACATTCAAATAGGTAGACGAAATCAGACACATTGAAGAAGAAGAAGGAGATCTAGTAGAGTTGGAAGCACTTATTGTCAAAAGAGTAGCAAGAGGAAAAGGTAAGTATGATCGAAATCTTCCTCTTAAATGTTTCTCTTGCAATAATATAGGTCATTTTGCATCAAGGTGTCCAAAATAAGATTCTAAACCAAGACATAACAAGTATAAATTTCAAAAGAAGTGTTACTATGATACTGATGAAGGTGTGATAGATGATGAATCTGAAAAAGGTGAAGATGAATAGGTATTTATTGCTATCAAGGAAAATAATCTTGTATCTACTGAATCTGCTAGTTGTACAAATGCGGAGAAATCCCTAGCTACTCGAGTTGAAGAGAAAGATGAATGGGTGATTAATAGTGGATGTTCATATCATATGACAAGAGATAAAAAGTAAGTTTGTGAGCTTGGAAAAGTATGATGGTGGTGTTGCGAGATTTGGTGATAACATAGCTAGTGTGATCTATGGTAGAGGATGCATTTCTCTTGATGGTAAGAATAATACTGATGATTTCTTGTATGTGGAAGGCTTGAAGCATAATCTTTTGAGTGTCAGACAAATGGTTGATAAGGGTTACAATCTTTAGTTCAAGGATGGAAAGTGCAGAATATTGAGATGCTCTAGAAATGTGATTGCATCAGGTATAGAAACAAGAGGCAATATCTTTCATCTAAATGTTGCTCGTAAAATTTGTTTGATTGCTCAAGTTGATGAAAGCTGGTTGTGGCATAGGAGAATATGTCATGTTAAATTTGATAACATTATCAAGATAATTTCTACTAAGGCTATGAGAGATCTACCTAAGTTGGTAAAACCTACTAATGCCATTTGCAAGGAATGTCTATTGGGAAAGAAAACTAGAATTTTATTTAGGAGAAAACAACATTGTTAAAATGAATTGTTGGAGCTTGTGCATATTTATTTGTGTGGTCCCTCTAGAATCAAAACTTTACAAGGTTACATGTATTTCATGTTTCTTATTGATGATTATTCAAGAATGATGTGGGATACTTTCTTAAGGGAGAATTTGAAGTGCTAGAAAAGTTCAAGATTTTTAAGGCTATGGTTGAGACAAAGAATGGTCTGAAGATTAAATGTCTGAGATCAAATAGAGGTGGTGAATTCACTTCTAGTGAGTTTGATTCTTTTTATGAAGAACATGGAACAAAGAGACAATTATCTGCACCATGGACCCCTCAGCAAAATGGAGTTGTGGAAAGGAAGAATAGAACAATTCAATATGCTACTAGAACCATGATGTTGGAAGGAAATTCCCCTCATATATATTGGAGAGAATTTGTGACTTGTACTGTTGTGTATATCCTCAACTGGGTACAAATCAAAGGTGAACTGGTAAGACCCCTTTTGAGCTATGGACTGTTCATAAGCCTACTATTAGATATTTAAAAATATTTGTGAGTAGATGCTATATTAGAAGAGATAAAGATATAGGAAATTTTGATGCTAGGAGTGATGAAGGAATATTTTTGGGTTACTCTACTAAAAGAAAGGCCTACCAATGTTACAATAAGAGATTGAAGAAAATGGTTGAAAGTGAAAATGTTAAGGTTGATGAAGACATTGCTAGACCATCCATAACTTGTGGATATGATTTTGATGATTAGAATGATAGTACAAACAAAGGTAAGACTTCAAATCAAGTGCAAATCATTTCAGTAAATCAAGAAAATTAAGAGGAAGAAGAAACAAGTGAAGTTGCAGAAGAGAGAACATAAGAGCCTAAAGTTCAAGAACATTATAAGAAGACTCTGAGGTATGTAAGAATGAATCATTTAGAATATCAAATTATTGTTGATAAGAGTAAAGGTATCCAGACTAGGAGAAAAATTGTAGAAGAATATTGCTTCATTTCAAAGACTGGGCCTACTAGTGTAAATGAAGTATGCAAAGATGAACATTGGGTTGAAGCAATGAAAGAAGAGCTCCAACAAATTGAGAAAAATGATACATGGATTCTTGTTCCTAGACCAAATGATAAAAATGTAATTGGAACTAAATGGGTCTTTAGAAACAAATTGAATGAGCAAGGTGAAGTGGTTAGAAATAAAGAAAGAGTGGTATGCAAAGGATATTCACATATGGAAGGAATTCATTTTGAAGAGAATTTTTCCCCTGTTGCTAGAATTGTAGTTGTAAGACTATTTCTTGGTTATTTTGCTTACAAAGATTACAAGATTTATCAGATGGATGTCAAGTCTACTTTTCTAAATGACGAATTAGAAGAAGAGGTGTATATTGAGCAACCTAATGGATTTCAGTTGAATGATAAGGGAGATATGGTTTTTCAGTTGAAGAAAGCACTATATGGACTTAAGCAAGCCCCTAGAGCATTGTATGCTATATTGAACAAGTATTTGTTGAAGCTTCGAATTAACCAAGGTATTGCTAATAGTAATTTATATTTAAAAAATGATGATAAAGATTTTATTGTGGAAGTTTTTGTTGATGATATCATTTCTAGAGGAGATGATATTTTGTGCATGAAGTTTGCTGATGATATGAAGAATTAGTTTGCGATGTCAATGATTGGTGAGATGAAATTCTTTTTGGCATTGAAAATTACTCAGTTAGATAAAGGGATTTGTATATTGCAATCTAAGTATGTGAAGGAATTGTTGAAGAAGTTTGGTATGGAAGATTCAAATCCATTTGGTACACCCATGGTGATTGGATGCAAGTTGACAACAGATGATGATTCTCTAAAGGAAAATCAGACTAGATACAAATAAATGATTGGTGGATTTCTTTATTTGACTTAAACTAGACTTGATATCATGAATGTTGTGTGTATTGTTGCTAGATTTCAAGATGATCCTAAGGAATCTCATGTGACTACTATAAAGATAATTTTTAGATAATTGAAGGGAATAGTTGACTTTGGTCTATGGTATGCTAAAGATGATGATCTTACCTTGAGTTCCTTTACTAATGCTAATTGGGAAGGAGATGTGGATGACAAAAAAAGTACTAGTGGTGGTGTATTTTTCTTGGGTAAGAAGCTAATCTCATGGTTAAGTAAAAGGCAGAATGCCATTTCTTTATCTACTGCAGAGGCCAAATACATTGTTGATACTAACAATTGTACTCAAGTATTGTGGATGAAGAAGATGATGAAAGATATCAAAGTTGTGTATAATGAGCCTATTGCTATATTCTGTGATAATTCAAGTGCCATAAATATTTGTAAGAATCCAGTGCTGCATTCAAAAACCAAGCATATATCTATCAAGTTTCACTTTTTGAGAGAAAAGGTAAGTGAAAAGGAAGTTAGATTAGAGTATTTTCCTACTAAGGAGTAGATTGTAGATATCTTTACAAATTAGTTTCCTAAGGATACTTTTGAGTATCTCAGAGGGAAGTTAGGGGTGATTACCCCTCCTAATCAAAACTAAGGATGCATTTCATTCCATCAGTCTGTGCATTTCATAATCATATCTTATTTTGGATTGATGTTGTGGTGGTTGTTACTTAGGGGGAGTAGTTAGATGGTTCAAAATTTCATATATGTGGTTCAAAGCTTAGATATCTTTGTCATTGATGTCAAATGGGAAGAAGAGTAATGTGAAAAACTAGTGACTATTTGGGGAAACGAGCCTTGTGGGGAGAAGATCATGTGAAAGAGTTGAGGAGAAAAAGAGTCAGAACCTAAGGGGGAGTAAGTGTTAAGAGTTAGTTGTGTTGATGGTGTTTATCATATCATTTGTTGGCATCAATTCCAAAGGGGGATAGTTTTGGATGTTGTGGTTGTGTTGCTGATATGTGGTTTTCATTGATGTCAACACTATTAGTATTAGTGCATTTGAAGTTGTATATGTTGAGGATATTGAGAAAATTGTAATAAATGAGTTGCAGGTTGTTAATGGTGAAGTGATGTTCTATCTATTAGTGATTTTTGTATATTGTTGATCAAAGTTTGTGGACTAAATGGTTTGTTATTAAGTGTATCTAGTTTATCCACATTGAGTTTTAGAGATCTGTGTGAAGATTTGATCAAGTTATGAAGACTTACATTATGATAGTTTTTCTATTGCTTCAGTTGGTGTTTTTGACTGAATATTATGTGATTCTAGTTAGTTCAGTTGTTTTGGATGCTTCTCTAATGTTGCATAATGGTTTTGGATGTTTCTAGATAATTCTCTATCTTTGTTTCATGTTTGCATTGATCGTTGTGCTCATGGATGATGATTTTCTCTTATGTGTTCATATTTTTCTTGTTCTTGGCTGACAAGGTTTGAAGCATGCTGTGTATCTTTCAGGAGAAATTAATTGAAGTGTTTTTGTGTTGGAAATGTTGATTTGAGTCTTCAGTATGCTGTGGTTGGCCTTGGTTGATTAAAATTAAAAATTATCTATTGTTTTGGAACAATAGTTTGTATTCATTTTATTATTTCTTTGTGGTCGACCTGTAGCGAATGTAATTTCATGTTGTGGATATATAAGAGCAATTGTTTATTTGAATTGAAGTGTTCAAGGGTGTTCTTCTACGTGTTTCTACGAATATTGTTCAAATCATTCAAAGGTTGAGCAGAGTCTGAAGAAAATTGAAGAATAGTGAGGAAATTTTCATGTGCTTAACTAAAATTGTAATTAGGCATTAGCATATGCTATTTTCTAATTTCAAAATCTGGATGGTTGTAATCCAAATCTTTCTATAAGACAGTTTTTCTTCCTTTGTAATTGAGTAGTGAACTCTAGGTAGTGTGCTTCAATGCATGTGCATTACCCATTTATTCTTCTTATACTTTTAACAGGGTATAATCTTGTGGATTGACCTCTACCATGGTTTTTCCCCTAACAAGGTTTCCATGTAAGAATCTTGGTGTTTTGTGTGTTTCTAATGTGTTGCTGATACATGCTCTCATTGATATTGATCATATCTAAGAATAAAGATTAATAAGTCTAATAGTTTGAAATTCAATAACAACTGATTCACCTCCCCTCTCGGTTTTCTACCCTTGTTTTTCCAATAGGTTACCCTATGACCATGAATGGCATAAGATTTTTTAATGTGATTGATAATGGGAAATAAGAAGTCAACAACAAAATAGAATGTTTCAAGCATTCAAAAGGAAGGATTGCAAACAATACAATATCCCTTGAATACCGATGACAAGTAGAACCCTAAGCCCTCATATATCAGCCCAATATTCAAATGTAACAAAGATTTGAGATGGAACATAAAAATTTTGTAGGTTCCATTAGGATTATTAAAATTTGAACCAACATTAATGGGAGAATACAATATCATAAACAAAGATTCAAACAAGGGAAAAGAAAAAGTGGTAATGTCAACACAAAATTTGGAAGAGCCTTTAAAAGCATCCAACTCAACCACTTTAGTAGAAAAATAAAATTATACAACAAACTTTGATGAAACTAATTATCAACAACCACAAAATCCTAAAGAAATCAAAAAGCTTTATGGAAAAGGTTACAAACTTATGAAACAAATTGGATATAATGGAAAAGGATGTGGTGCTAGAGAACAAGGTATCTGTGTCCCTATAGAGCCTAACATACAAGAAAAAACTCATGGTATTGGATATTGTCCTATGATAGAAATCAACCCATCAAAAAAGCCTTTACTTAACATCAACACTCTCACAAAATATTTCTCTAAGCTAACTTTAACAATAGTGCATCCTGAATTGATAGACACTAGTGGTATTTATTGTTATCATTTAAAATAAATAGAGAAGTCTTCACTTCACATCAATGTCATCATGCAAAACACTAATGATTTGAATTCATTAGATTTTACACCTTCATTTAAAGAAGAGTAGAAAATCTCACAATATAAAGAGTCTTGTGTAAGTGTGACATCCTATACTAAGCAAATGATATCTTTGTCACAAAATAAAGAACCATTTTCTACTTTTGATCAAGAGGGTATCTTGTTGAGACTCCTCCAAGATCATTTCATATCTCCCCCTCCAAGAACATGAAAGAAATGTTACTACAAGAATTCATTTTGTGCATATCATAGAGTTCATAGTCATTCTACTAATGAATTTAAGGTTGATTAGTAAAATCCAACATCTTAAGGAGTTTGGTGCCCTTCCTTATGTGGGGGCACCTAATTTCTCTGATTGATACTGATTTTCACTCTAGCATTCATCTCATCAATCATTTCAGCTCACCTTTTTCCTAAATTAAGTGGGGGAAAGGGGTTAGGTAGCCTTTTCCTCATATGGCATTCATCGATTATCACTTTTGGCTAGTTGACTGTCTTCCATGTATATGTATGAGCAAGCTTGGGATGTGGATGACATGGCTTAAGTTGGCTCACATGTGACATACTAAGTTATACATTTTGGGGGAAACCACCTCCCTTCTCATGACATAGCTTATTGGAAACATATGACTTAGGATACGGCTTTCCAAATAAGCTCTCATGTCTTCTACTTTAAAGCAATTTCTCACAACAATGGTGTTAGCAACTAATTTACAGTGGGGACATACATAGACACTCATGTTTCATTGTGTGATTTTATTTCTTCTTGTAATGCATCCTTCTCTTGGTGGTTTCATTGGGTTTGATTTCCTCTAAGAGTATGATATTTATTTGACTTGTCCTCTCTTGGAGACATTAGGCACAATGTTCCCTAAGATGAGACCTTGCATGAACTAAGAAAAATCCCTTTGAACATCCCTCTTTCTAGTCGCATTTTCTTTTTTTGCCTTATTAAAGTCATGGAGGTATGGCTTTGATATGTTTCCATGGGGCTCACCTAGTGAACAACTATCTTCACTAGCCCTTGTGAGCATGCATTTTCTTTCTTTTGTCTTTATCATAGTCATGGGGGTTTGACTTTGATATGGACCTGCTAGGTCTCACCTAGTGAACAACAAGCTTCACTATCCCTTGTGAGTGTGCATTTTTTTTGCATAGTGGACAACACATTCCACTTGTAAACCTTTTTGGACAAACAACCTAGACCTAGTCCATAGTGCATTAGATAGCTAGTCGAAGCTTGATCCATTGGATTTTTCTTTTCCCTTCTTTTTATTTTGCTTCTTTGATGGTGTATGTTTGTGATCTGGTTATGGCTTCATATATCATCTACAAGTGTGTTCCTTTATGCCTATGTTGGTTTTCATAGGATCTTGATCATGGAGGCTTGGCCACCCCTTTGGTTATTGTCATCCTGACTTACTAGAATTCCCACATTTGAACCCCTCTTGATTGTGTGGTTGGCTACTTTAGTTTGAGTTTGAAGAAATTTCATCCTCTCAGTAAAGTGTGGTAAAATGCATACCCTTGCATTTCCACATTTGTTTGGGCCTACCTTTTTTTTTATCCTTATTTATGTCCTAATTGGTCCTATTTTGCAATCAAAAGCCTAATAAATTATATCTTTTTATGGCTAATCCTAACAAACATCAAAGGGTAACTGATAATTTAATGATTCTAGCTATGTGTCCCTAATTTTTTGGTCGGGACTAAGACACCAGCTAGGGAATCATTGTCCCACAAAGGTCTTGGGACCTTGATTTCAAAGGCACCATAATTGGGTCCCTTGTTGGAGTCTATGGCCCAAGTTTCATGCCTCGAGACTAACACACCACCTAGGGTGTCTTAGTCCTCCTTAGGTTATTTCTGAGATTTAATTTCAAATATTGGCACCAGGATTTAGCCTCCTTTAATTAATGAATGCATATGTCAGCTTGTTGTGGTGTAATTTCAAGATATTAACCATAGATAATTATAAATACAAGGTTCTTTCACTCATTTCATCATCCAAGACATCAAGAATTTTGTGAGAACATTCCTAATAGAATAATTGAGTTTACAAGAGCATTCAAGAGTAATTCATCAAGAATTTGGAGCCATCATCAAGATTCAAGCATCATGTCAAGGATATTATTGCATCATGTTTGTTTTTGAGCTAACATTTTTGGTGTAGGATTTTGATTCAAGCAGAAATTCAAGCATTTCAAGATCTACATTCAAGCTAGCCATTTCACACAAGTTTGTAGATTTCATAACAAGGGTTTGGTTTGTTGTGACATTGCATGTTGTTCATTCATTATTTCCCTTCATTCTTTAATTCCATTCCAAGGTTTAATTGCCAACAAGGGGTTTGACTAAGGAAAACCCCCATTTAGTAACATTCAATAGGATTTTCCTTTCTTGAATTTTTTTATTTGTAATTGTTTGAGGCTGAAGATCATTTGAAGTGCAAAGTTGTAAAGTTGCAAAGTTGCATTGTAAAGTTGTCATCTTCACAAAATCTCACCTATAGGCCATATCTAAAAATTTTAAAACCTAAGATCCTAGAAGAAGGAAGTGTATACATTGAGCCTCAAGATCACATTCAAAGATTTTAGAAATTTAAGAAGGTACTAAGTCGGTAGCAAGGGCGTCTTAGTCCTCCAAGTGGTATTTTATAGAGACTCTTTCGAATTCTATTCCAACATCCAAAGATTCCACATTTCCCTTAAAAATGGCAACATAACTAAGACAATAGTAAGGGCATCTTAGTCCTCCCTAGCATATTTTGACAACATTTTTTCATTTCCAGAATCCTCATCACATTTCTAGACTTCCCAAGTGCACAAATCCTAACTTGTTGCTTAATTTCATCATTTACACTCATTATTTGGCTCACATTACTATGTTTTGTGAGTTGAATGCTAAATTTTATTTTTCATGCTTTTGCTTGGTGGTGAACCCATCAAAGCTTAAATCACCCCTTCCTTAGTCTTCCTCATTGATAATTGACTCACCTTTGGGTTTATAGTCAACCCAATTTGGGGTCCTAGGGAATATTTGAGTGACAATTAGAGAAGTGTGGTGTTTTATGACCTAGGCCATAAAGCATCTCCATTTCCCTTATTGTTCACCATTAAAGTCAGGGCATATAAATTGGCATTATTTCATTTTGGAATTTTCACCTACTAAGGTGAGTTTCATTTTTGGTTTGACATTTTGCTTTAGTTGTTCACTAGAGTTGAACATAGTGTAGCATTGGCACAATAGTTTTATTCCATGGGTTTCTAGAATAATGTAGCTGAACCAAAGATTTTTAGGTATGTGGGGGCTCTCTTACACTTCTAGGGTTTTGCACCTAAAAGGTGAGAGCTGCCAAAAATCTTAATGGATCGCTCAAGAATAAGACCTTGAGATTCCAATGCCAATGAGATTGAAATTTTTCAAAGTGTGATGTCTTAGATTGTAAGAATTGATAAAAGAGATTAACTAATAATGCAAAACTAAGAAATACAAAATGTTTTAAAACACACTATGATATGCAAAATGACCTAAAACTCCAAATAAACTATAAAAAAAGCTTATGAAATTAAAGGTTTGCACCTGGAGAATGAAAACGGATGGAATTGAGCTCTAGAATCTTGAAGAAATCATTGTTGAAGCCAACTAGGACTCATATGCCAGGTTGGGTGACTTAGTCTTGTTTTAGGAAGATTCTACCAAAATAGTTTTCAGACAACTAGGTACTTAGAACTACAAAAATCTCTGTTCAGGGTTGACAGTGGGACTCATATGCCAATAATGGCATATGCATCCACTTTAAGATTTTAGGAAATTCAAAAATGGAATCTATAGCTCCTGATCTGCACTTCTTCTTCTAATATATTTATGGGTGTGAAAATACATAATTCAGCCTACAGGTGTTCTCCAAGCTTCTTTTAGGGTTTTGGAAACTTTGAATAATTTTGAAAAAAAATTGACACCTTTTCCAACCTTGTTCTTTGACAAATCTGCACACTAGACTTGCAAAACACATGCAAAGAGGGCAAAAAATTGTTGAGGGTTAGTGAATGGGGGTTTTCCTTAGTCAAACCCCTTGTTGGTAATCAAACCCTTGAAAATGAAATGAAATATTAAAAGATAATGATGAATTAACAAAAGAAATGCTACAACTCACCAAACCCTTAAAGTAGAAATATGAAGACATGCAAGTAATAGCTCCAATGGATGTAGACTTGAGAATGCTTGAAATTCCTATAATGCTTAAGTGATGGATTGATGATTTATGGAATGATTGAGTGAATGAATGGGGGTGAAATGAGAGGGAAAACCCTATATTTATACACAATTATGCAATAATTCTTGAAAATACCACATCATAGACCAAACTTAGATCTTAGAAAATAAAAACCCACTAGAATTTTGAATTTATTTTGATTTTTGAGCCAAAGGGGACTCATTCACCCCTAGTGGCAAATGGTTCAAGCATTTTAAGTCAGTTTCAGAAATTAAGTATTTTAAATGATGTTTATCAGGTTTATTCTCAAAAATACATTTAAGGCATGTAAGTGTAAAATGGGGCCAATCAAAGCATAAGAAAGGGTCAAATTTTTGATGAAAAGCTTAGAAAAGTGTGAAATTTTCTTACAACACTTTGAAATAAGACCTGGTAAGTGATAAAAAGAGATTGTTTAGGTGAAATATATTAATAAGGTCCTAGAAAAGTGTGAAAGTGTGTTACAACACTTTACAACACTTTTGCAAGGAATCATACTTTTTTTATTAATTCACAAGGGCCCAAGACCTAATGTGAATGTGTTGACCACATTACAACAATAAATCAAGGCAAAACTAAGCCAACATCCATAAGAAAGTCCCAAACGAGTGTGAAAATGTCCAAATATGCATTTTTCTATGCTACATTTAACCCCCACTTTAGTGAGAGGAGGAACCTACTTCAAACTCACACTAAATTAGTCAAACATGCACATCAAGATGGATCCAAATGCACCCATGCTAGCAAGATGAGACAAAAATGATCAATAGGGATGATCAAGCCCCCGAGATCAAGATATCATGGAAAACCAAACATTAGCACAAATGAAAATGATGTAAAGAGTGAAATGAAGAAAAGGAAAGAGAGAAGGAAAGAAAGAATCAAATCAACCTTTGATCATTTGTCGATCCTGTTGTGGATCATATCTAGCTTGTTTTTCCAAAAAACAAATACTCACTCAAAGGAAACATAACTCATAGCTATATGCCAAGTGCGAAGTCCTAGAAGGTGAGAAACATACACTCATGGATGGTATGTACTCACACACACATAGGTGGATATGGGGAAATTCATGCCTCAGAATGGGCTTCATACTCAACCATACCAAAGTTATACCTCGAAATAACTTTAATAAGGTGCCACAAAAGAAAATTAATTTTTTAGCTTCATGAGACAAGAAAAGCTTTGTATGCTTGGAGCTCATGAAAAACATGATAGATCCATAGGCATGCAAGCTATGTTATGCAAGGTGGCCATATAAAAAATGAAAAATGCAACATGCAAAGAATGTTCAAAGGATTCTTGCTTAGTTCATGCAAGGTTTTTAACTTAGGGAACATTGTGTTTAATGTCTCCAAGAGAGGAAAAATCAAACAATAGAAGATTCGCAACTTAGGGAATGTAGTTTGTCACATCATGCCACTAAGAGTAATTTAATATGCTAAGATAGATCACGCTCATGAAGGAAATCATACCTAATTTCATCCACAAAGTGACAAAACACATCGTATGAAGTAAGAGGGTTGCACTAATGTGGCATAGAAAATTGGAAACTCTTGAGAAAAGAGAAAATTTTACACTTAATTTGGACCTACTTCTAAGTACCCTTGCATTATTCATTCTTCAAAACAACATTTATAGGCCCCTAAGACCCAGTATTTTTTATCTAAAGGCCCATTTCACTTAAAAATTATATAAATCCTGACAAATAACACTCAATTCATTCATATGGACTAAAAAACCATCTCCAAAAACCACTAGTGGTACCCATTCGTCACCTTGAGAGAATGAGTCCCCTCTAGTGGGAACCATTCGCCAAGGGTGGTGAATGAGTCCCTTTTGGAGAAAATTTCATTTTTGAGTGGGAATTTCACCAATTTAATTCAAATTTTCAGTGGATGTCAGCCTCTTAGGGCTAAATAATGAGAAAATTAGGCATTGATGCCTATAAATACATAGTCTAGGTCATTTTTCACATCTCCTAGTCATTTTTAGAAAGAAAATTCAAAAATCAAGTATTCAAGAGTCTTCCACAAAAAGTTTCATTAACATTTCTATAGAAAAGTTGAAGATTTAGGGTAGCAAACTAGGGCTTTTGTAGGTTTTCAAGCTCACTTATCATTCAAGATCCAACATTGGAAATGGTTGACGATGGATGCCTATAGAGAATCATGGAGAAATCTAGGTTGAGGAGATGCAACTAGCCATCAAATCACACCTAAATACTTGTTTTCAAAGTGATTCCATCTTCCATTTTCTCTCTAGCTTTAGATTTAAGGTTCGCATAAAATTTTCATGTCATTTGCATTCATTTGAGATGTTTTAGTGTTTCTTTTATTTATGTCTTGCATCATTCAAATCACAATCACTCATCTTATTCTAGAACAATAGAATAGGGTTTTACTTTACTTCATATTTTCCTAGTTTTAGACACACTTAAGGCTAGGGTTTTATGAAGATTTTATCCATTCAAGGTTTAATTACAAAATTATAGGTTTGACTAAGGAAAAAAACCCATTAGACAACCAATTTAAAGATGTTTTGTAGGTATTTTCAAAGATTTAGATTTGGGTTTCTGTCAAGAAGTGCTATGTAGGTGACAAAGTACAAGTCTGAAACTTGAGTTTATAGAAATTAAAAAAAAGACTGATTCACCATGGATTTGTTGGCAAGAGACACTACACAAGTCATCTGGTGTTTTCATTGATGGAAATCCTAGTCAATTATCCTATCCACTCTTCAGTATTTGCTCGTATCGGAAGTCAGATTGAAGTTTTGTGATTAAATCTTAAAGTTGGAATAGAGCATCTGACAAAATTGTGTATATTGATTCATATGTAATTTCTTATTATCATTTTGTGTTGTGGATCTTAGGGAAGGTTTTTTTATGTATGAACTATGTTAATCTTGATGCATAGAGCCTCTTATTGATTTGTGTGCAAGTTATAAGATCTGATTGATTGTTTTTTTGTTTAACAATGCAAGAAGGCTGACTAAGTGAATGTAGCATGTTGTAGATATTTGAGGAGTAATTTTTTAAGGTGTTTCATGTTCAAGGATGTTTTTTTGGGTCCTCACTATGTTGTGGCCAATATTGGTTGATGCACATTGAAAATTATTTATGGTTTGGGCCAACAGTTTGTATATGTTTTATATTTAATAAAGGAAGACATGTAATTGATGTAATTACTATCATGGATATATATAAGTGATTGTTTATATCATTTTGATGTGTGATGAAATGTGTTGTGAAATTCAGAGGAATTATTGATCGACTGTGCATAGTTTGATTTGAGAAGAAAGAAGATTGGTGATCCGAATTAAAGCAGACAAAGTTTCAAGAGTAGAAGAGTAGAATTAGATAGAGTGTGAAGAATGTTGTAAATGTGCTTAACCATAACTATAATCAGGAATTAGTAGATGTTATTTTCTCAGTTCCAAATCCTCTCGATGTAATCCAAATATTTTGTAAGACAGTGAGTCTTCCTTTTTGTATCTAAGCAGATAGCTCTAGGCAGTGTGCCTGAATGCATGTGCATTGCCCATTTGTAAACACTTATATTGAGTATAAACATATTTTGGATTAACCTCTACTATGGTTTTTCACCCAATAGGGTTTCCATGTAACAAGTCCTTGTGTTATGGTTTTTTGGTTGATTGCTTTATGTTCTTGCATATTTCTTTTGGTTCAATGATATAAGTGGTTTAAGGATCAGATTAATAAAGTTAAATTTTGTAGAACACTGATTCACCCCCCCTCTCAGTGTTCCTTGATTCCAACAATTGGTATAAGATCCTAGTTCTTTAGAAGAAGTTTAAAAGCTTAGGGAAGATCTAGGAAGGTGATTCAATGGATTTTGGTAGTCTTCAACAACTTCTGGTCGCACTAGATGATCTTGATTAGTCCAAATATGAAGTTCAAGAATTGCAGGAAAGCCTCATGAATGATAAGAAAATCATTCAATCATTGAAAGATAAAATCAATGAGTCTAGGGAAAATAGAAAGGAACTCTATGATAAGCTTAATTAGAAAGAATGTAAGAGCAAGGAAGATGATCAGCTGAGTCAAGCCTTGAAGGAAAAAATAGAAGAATGTGAAAAGATTACCAAAGATAATGTTTTCCTAAAGCATGAGATGGAATCCATTGTGATGAGGATGACCAAGGATATTGAAGACAAATAGAAGAATGAAGAGAATCTTGCTTAGTCCTTGAAAGAAAAAATTGAAGAATGTAGCTAGATTATTGATGGATTCAATTAGTTGGAACTTGAATTGGAACAATTAAGAAAGAATGAAGAAGAGCTTGAAAGACAGATTGTTACTCCCAGAGATGAACTTGCTACTACAAATGAATACAAGGAGAAGTGAAAGATTAGCTTGAAGCTAAGCTTAATGAACTAATTCAAAGTCAAAGGAATAGAAGTGACAAGAGAGGTCTTAGATATGAGAAAGGAGAAAGTTTTGGATCTAGTCAAAGGAAATTTAGGCTATAAAATCAAATGAACAAAGATGGAAGGTATCCAATAAGACAACCTAATGCTCAAAATTTCAATAGATATAATTTTGTTTGCAATAATTTGGTCATATGGCTGCTCAATGTAGAAGTAGAATGAATTCAAGTGGTCCATCATTCTTCGGTCAGTGTTTCAATTGCAATAAGTATGGTCATAAGTTAGTTGAATACAAAAATATGTCAAACAATTTTTTCAATAGAGATGTTAGATGTTATGAGTGCAATAGATTTGGCCATATTGATAACCAGTGGAGATCAAGAGAAAATCAATGGAATAACTGGTCTAGACGAAGAAATGTTGTGTGCTATAATTGCGACAAATCCAATCACATTGCTAGATTCTATAGAAGCAAGAAGGGTCTGGTAAACAAATGGAAAAATGTGCAGAAGGATGATAAGGGAAATGGAAAAGTTATTGTGGATGAGACTAGGAAGAAAATGAAGAAGACATCGGTGAAGAAGAGTGCTTTTGTTATAGGAAATGAGTCAGTGCTAGAATCTATTTCTAGAAATTCCTTTGAGAATTAGTTTAAGGCCTTTGGCCTAGGGGGAGTTCTCAAGAAATATTTTAACCCCCTATTGGTAGTTGGTACCAGAATGTGGAAAACTGCAATAGTTGCATTAATTATCGACAGATGTTTTAGGATCTCTTGTGGAGAAAATTTATGCAAATTTGAAGGTCCATAGAAGAATTTTCTTTCACAATCTATGAAAATAGGGTATCTAGAAGACCTGGGACAAAATAATTTATTGTGACAAAAAGTTAGGTGTGTAAATGATAAAAGGTTATTTCTATTCCTCTTTTGTCACATAGCATTTCAAGAAGAAGAAGTTTGGAGAGCTTTGAAGTGAAATTTTGTGAAGATTCAAGTTTGAAGGCAATTCGACAATCAAACCCTAATCCAGAAAAAGGTATTTATTTGCAAACTTGTGAACTTGAAATTTCTGGAAATGGCTACTCTACTGGTTGTGGATATTAAGGATAGATCCCCATCTAAAATTCAAATGGCACCCCTTCAAATCCATCGAGACAAAACCATTAGATACATTTTCTTCCATTTTGTATGGAATTTTACATATTGAAGATATTTGGGCATACATTCATGTGAATGTTGAAGAATTAGGAAGCTCCTAGTTGTTAAATTTGTATACAAATCACATTGTGGGAGAAGATTTCTATGTAAAACTTGAATTGAAAACTTTAGATGAGAAGTTCACTCAAATTGTGAATTTTCCTATGTTCAAAGTAAATGAATAGGTTTGGTACATATTGAGTCAAGTGCATGCCAAGTTCATGTGGTTAAGTTAGCCTTTCAAGATCACAAAGGAAGATATAAGGATTGTTACTGGTCTGAATTCATCTGGTGGGTTGCCGACATTGAAATCTATGAAGAACCAAATAGTTACTAAGGCAACTAGTTCATTTTTTGACAAGAGGGCCATGAAAATCAATGACATCATTGAATTGGATGTTAGATTTTCTTCTATGGTTATTGTTTATAAAATCTATCACTCTAACTGAGATAACTCTATATCTAGTATTGCAATCTATGCAACTTATCAAATGGTCAAGAAAAATATAGAATATAACCTATGTGAGTTACTCCGGGACCAACTAATTGAAAATCTTGGAAAAATCAAGAAGGATAAGAAGAACTCTTTCAAGTATGGTAATTTTTTGTTATGTCTATTCTTTTAGTTCATGAATGAAGTTTTGGGAGTTGGAATAGTGCAATGGAAAGGTGATAAACCAGTAGCTATTCAAATCAAAGACATCTTATATGGAATTGGTGATAGAAAAGCAAGGAAAACTACTATCTGGGATTATTTCAAAAAAATTCAAAGTGAAATGCAATCCAGGGAAAAGATTACTACGTCTATTGTGGAAAAATATTGTTGGTGTAATTAATATTTAATTACACTTTACATAAGTTTACTTAGGTAATTATTTAATTCCTAGGTTAATTAGTTGTCATCCTTATCTTGTTGAGTTATCTTTTTGCTCAAGATAAGATTAGGATTATGCATATCTTGCTTTTATAAAGCAAATCATTATCATGTAATTATTGAATTCTCGAATAATATTATGTTGCACATCTTCTTGCAACCTCTCTACTTTTTCTGATTTTCTCTTCTGTGGAAGGTCTTTTCAGTTTGCAAATCTAATCTTGGTTTCTAACATGGTATCTGAGCCTTGATTTGCATCCCCTTCTCATATTTTTGAGAAAATCATTGTAGGGTTTGTTCAGGATTCCTCGAGGGTATCATGCCTTGAGTTCATTCATGAGGTTTTTTGGATCAGATCGAGCTTCACCATTCGATTTAGAGCGCTGGAAAAAGTCAAGATTGGCTTTTGTTTTGCAGAGTTTGGCCATCATTTGCCAGATCTGTGAGGGTTTCAGGCTGGAAATTTTTTTGCAAGTTTTGGGGGTAGACAATTTTTTGGAGCAGTTTGGGCAGAAATGGAGGTCACCATTGCGTTCGCAGTGGCCAAAAACCCTAAGAACGCTTGTTGTTTCATCAATTTTGGTGAAGTTGGTCTGGGAGGCAAAAAAATTTGTCTGGGGGGCCATACGGCCTCCCCAGCATGCGTTCCGAGGCTCAAAAATTGAAAAAGTTGTTAAAAAATGTGTTTTTTTGAACTACAAGCTAGTGCTTCCCACACAAATTAGCTCTGTCACCCGACGGCCACCAGGTGGCCACCAAGCGGCCACTGGCCCGCCACTGCCGTCAGAGCCCACTGCCCAAGCGCCGCCAGGCCGAGCCAGCTCCCGCATGCTCCTCCTCCAACACCATGGTCCTATGATGGACTAGGAGCTGAGCTCAACGCCCAATTGGCTACCATATATTCTGGCTGCCCCAAAATATTCCAAGAGTCAACCACAGCTGGCAGAGAATATTCTGATAAGATCCCTAGAGCATATTCTGGCCAGAAACGAATATTTCGGTCGCCAAAAATATTTTCCGATAGGGGGCATTTTTTTACCCTGACAGCTAGATGGCTGTCAAATTTAACACAATGAAGTGATGATGTCAGCATGACGTCATTGGTCATATGGCCTCTTTGCCCCTCCTAGCCCTGATTTTTCAGGAGTATTTCTTTTTCTTTTGGTCATAACTTGGGCATACGGTATCAAAATCAGGCAAATGAGATATCGCCGGAAAGCTAGTTCTGAGAAATTTCCAGTGGTGCAGGTTATTTTTTAGAATTTTTCTATTTATCTTCTTCTTTTTTTGTTTGAAGTCAGATGTTCATTTTGGGCTTCCGAGCTCATAACTTTTTGCCACGATCTCCAATTTTCATCTTCTTTGAGGCTTTGGAAAGGTATTGAGGAGCTTTATGTTGCTATCCATGCAATGTTTTCTATATTTGTCCCAAGTTTATCATTATTCCAGATTTGTCCCGATGGGTGTTTTGGAGATTACTTGGATGTTTTGGCAATTGGAAAGGTGAAACTTGAACATTTTCACTTCATTTCAGTACCACATCATGCTATTTTCTATTTATGCACATTTAGGATTCTCTCCTTTTACAATCATTGGGTTATTGTAATAAACGAACTGAGATAAAGTTCCATCAGGGGGGTTTCTTGCATAATAATCTGATTAGAGTGTGCATGCACTTTGATCTCCATATCCATTTTTGATTTGATGATAGCTCGCATGGGTTATTTGGTTTCCTAGTTTCTTTTGGCCACATTTTTGCTATAGCTTGGCACATCAGATTCATTGGTTCACACTTCAGTTGAGAGATTATGCTTTTTGATCCTCATTGGTTCAGATTCCAGATTCTTCTCAGTTTGAGGGCCATGTTTTTATGGTTAATGTTCTAGAGTCTTTTTTGGTACTCCTTCCCATGGAAGAGTTTTAGTCACAGTTTGGCATCGGCATCAAGATAAACAGTTTCCAGATTCTGTCATCATCTCATCTACTGTTGCTTCATAGATTCAAGGGTTGTTCCCATTTGCGAGTTTTCCAGTGTTTCTTAGCATTGGGTCTGTTGTCACATTATCATGATTCCAGTTTTGGTTTCTTATAGATAGAAGTATCTTTCCTTTCTTTTCGGATTGCGGTTCCAGTGTTACTCTATAGTGTCCTTCTAGTGCTTCTTTGCAGCAGTCATCTCATTGTAGGGGGATTTTGTCCCACTGGGTTTTCCTTCTCTACCTCATCTTTTCATTTTTAAATGAGTACTTGATCAGGCCTTGTTCTCGAGACTCATCTTTGCATAATAATTTTGCTTCTCCCTAAGTTGCACTTATGTGGGGGTGTTGGTGTAATTAATATTTAATTACACTTTACATAAGTTTACTTAGGTAATTATTTAATTCCTAGGTTAATTAGTTGTCATCCTTATCTTGTTGAGCTATCTTGTTTCTCAAGATAAGATTAGGATTGTGCATATCTTTCTTTTATAAAGCAAATCATTATCATGTAATTATTGAATTTGCGAATAATATTATGTTGCACGTCCTCTTGGAACCTCTCTTCTTTTCTTGATTTTCTATTCCGTGGAAGGACTTTTTGGTTTGCAAATCTTATCTTGGTTTCTAACAAATACAAGGACACTATTTGCTTCATGGTTTATATTGATCAGTGCTTGATGGAAGCAGTTGAACCTAGAATAGTTTGAATAATTCCTATGAGTTATGAGGTTGAAGAACATATTTTGGAGCTATATGCTCAACACCTGTTAAGTAAACCTCAAGATCTGAAAGAAGAAAGGTTTGGTACCTTTGAAGAGAAGGATATGCAAGAGCATGAACAATTAAAGAAGCCTATGATAGTCTGGAAGGTAAGAAAGGAAGTTGAAGCTTTTGCAGAAAGCATGGGTATATCAGTTGAAGCTATGAGGAAAAGAGAACAAGATGAAGAAGTAGAGTTTGCTAGAACTGAGTCTACTAGTCCGACAACATCCTTTGATAGAACTAGATCTACAAGGATCTCTGCACTCTCATCTAGTCTGGCAAAGAAATCAAGCCCTATGAAAGTTCAAGTCAAGACATCCAGGAGAGAAAGGAAGAGGAAGAAGGATAGGAGCACAAGAGTCTATGCTGTATTTGAAGAGGATGAAGAAACTGAATTTGATGAAGAGGTAAGAAAAATCAAGCATAAGGGCACAAAGGCAACAAAAGTCTCTAAGGATAAGCCCTCTAGTGAAGGTAAAGTAAAGAAAAAGATGAAAATTGATAAATCAAGTATGTTTATAGAAGAATTGGAAAAATATTTGATTAAGGATGGTAATCTTAGACCACTTTGTGAATGGTATGACACCTTTGATAGTGTCGGTCAGAGAAATCTTGAAGAAGCCACAATTAAGTACTTGAATAATTTCAATATGACTCTCATAGAAATAATGTCAGAGTTTCCCAAAGGGCTTTATGAAGTCTTGGAAATGAGGAGAGTAAATGTAAGAACTGAAGAATAGATGAGAGAACACGTGTTGATATGTGTCCAGTAATGTCAATAGAAGAAATGAAAAACACTCTCAATGATGCTAAAAAGGATTTTAAGAGAAAAAAAAGGGTGAATTAGCTTGTGATTAGATATGCTAAAGAAGTTGCATAGGACATTGAGAAAATTCTTAAGGATTTCTGTTGAAGAATATATACAATGTTGTTTCTGAAGAATCTCATGATGAAAATGCCCCATCTGTTCCCAAAATTGAAGAGGTGAAAGAATATACAATTGAGGAAACTCATAGTCCTCTTGATATGCAAGACATTGAAATTCCTATGGAAAATGAAGCTACTAAATATGTAAGAGATATCAAGTTTCCACAATCGATAATTATGAATCAATTTTTCTTCTGGTTTTGATTGTGTTTGAGTTTTTGTCATCACCAAAAACTCAAACACAATCAAAACCAGAAGCAAAATTGATTCATACTAAATATGTGTTATTTCATGAAATTGAGATTCCTGAAGCTAAGCAAGAATCAGTGATTAAAGAAAAGAAGGCTAAGGAAAAGGAGGTTCATGTGGAAGCAAGATACATTGCAAAGGAAATGAAGGATTTTTTAGAAGAACAATAGGAGGATTTTGAACCTAAATTGGTTAAAGGTCCTATCAACTTGGCCACTTTATCTCCCATTGGGAAGCTGAAGGTAGCATCATTTGCTTAGGCCAACGAAAGGGAGGAGATACTGAAATCTCACATTGAAGACAGTGAGTTGTTAAGTCTTGCATCTAATATTTTGGATAAGATGATGCCTAAAAATTTCAAGGATTAATCTGATTCTCCATCTAGTCACCTAAAGAAACTTGACAACTCTGTAAGTACTCACTTTGACTTCAAAATTCAGCTGAGGATAAGGTTAAGAAAGAATTTGATGTAAAAAGGTGAAGTAGATTGAAGGGTATGATTGCTAATGATAAATATTTGTTAGCTACATGTATAAACAACATTCAAAGTGCTTTAGCTAAAGGTGGAAATATTTATAAGTCATGCTTATCTTTGTCGAAATTCACTAAGGACACTAAAAGGAAAATGAAGGATTATGAGAAGCAGTTAACAGTTATTTCTCAAACCTTTGATCCTCTAACCATTTCTGTGAGCAAGTAAGAAGGTAAAGTCATATCCCTGCTTGACAAGATTAAAAGTATGAAGCATGAAAAGGATAAAATTGTTGAAAGGGTTTGTGAGCTTAGAGGATTGATTAACCCTAAAATGGAGAGAAGGCTTAAAGTGTATTGAAGGAAGCACATGATGCTATGGTTGTCAATGATCCAAAAATTCTTGAGTTAATAGCGATACAATCCTATCTATTTTGTGGTCACGTGACTATTCTAGAGAGTCTCAAAAAGGGTTGGAACACTAGTTTGAGCCTATTGAAGAACAATTTTGTAGATATATTCAAGATTATGTAAGATGTAAAAGCATGTTTGTACATATGCAGTTTGTTCGTAGAAATATTGTATGATTTTTGGTATGTGGATTCCTTGTATTTGTCATTGATATCAAAGGGGGAGTGTGGGACAATGAAAAATTCCTTATTCATCTCAAGGGGAGTTATGTTTTGACATTTTGAAGGTTTCCAGTGTATTCATGTGGGTACTAATCCAACACTTTAAAGTCATTTTTCACTAAGTGTTGTCATCAGTGCCAAAGGGGGAGATTGTTGGCAAGAGACACTACACGTGTCATCTAGTGTTGTCATTGATGGCAACCCTAGTTAGTTATCCTATCTGCACTTTAGTATTTTATCATACCAGAAGTCAGATTAAAGTTTTGTGATTAACTGCTAAAGCTAGAATGGAGCATTCGACAAAATTATGTATATTAATTCATATGTAATTTCATGTTATATTGTTTTTTGGTTCTCACGAACTATGTTATCCTTGATTCATAGAGCCTTGTATTGATTTGTGTGTAAGTTAGAAGATCTAATTGATTTTTTCTCTATTTAACAGTATAAGAAAGTTGACTAAATGAATGTAGCATGTTGCAAATATTCGAGGAGTAGTTGTTTAAGGTTTTTTGTGTTTGAGGATGTTGTTTTGGGTCCTCACTATGTTGTGGCTAACATTGGTTGGTGCACATTGAAAATTATTTATGGTTTGGGCCGACAATTTGTATATGTTTTATATTTTATAAAGGCCGACATGTAATTAATGTAATTCCTAATATCAGATATATATAAATGATTGTTTATCTCATTTTGATGTGTGATGCAATGTGTTGTGAGAGTCGGAAGAATTATTGATCAATTGTGCATAGTTTTATTTGAGAAGAAAGATGATTTGTGATCTGAATTAAAACAAACAGAGTTTCAAGAGAAGAACAAAAAAATTAGACAGAGTGTGAAGAATGTTGTAAATGTTCTTAACTAGAACTATAATTAGGCATTAGTAGATTCTATTCTCTTGATTCAAAATCCTCTAGATGTAATCCAAATTTTTTGTGAGACAATGAGTCTTCCTTTTTTTATCTGAGCAATGAGCTCTAGGTAGTGTGCCTGAATGCATGTGCATTCCCCATTTGTAAACACTTATACTAAGTATACTCATATTGTGGAATGAACTCCACTATGGATTTTCCCCTAATAGGTTTTCCATGTAAAAAATCCTTGTGTTATGGTTTTGTGGTTGATTTCTTTGTGTTCTTGAATATTTCTTTTGGTTCAATGCTATAAGTGGTTTAAGGATCAAATTAATAAAGTTAAATTTTGTAGAACACTAATTCAACCCCTCTCTTAGTGTTCCTTGATTCCAAAAGGATGGTGAATGAGTCCCACTGTAGGTTCCTATCAAATTTTATTTCACATTCTAGTACCCATTTGGTAGAAACTAGATTCTGGGTAGAAACCCTAATCTAGGACCAATTTTCCAAAGATGGCAAATGAGTCCTAGTTAGCCAAAAAGTCAATATTTCCAATTTTTTTCAAAGCAATTTCTAGTCTTCATCAGAATTACAGGTGCACACATTCTAAGTTACATATTTTTATTTTATTCTATTTGAATTTCTATTCATCATTTTAGGTCTTTTGCAAACAACATTGCATTTTCAAACACTTCATATTTCTTAGGTTTTGCCTAAATAATCAATCAATTTCATTAGTTTTATGCATCTAGATCATTTCATTTAGGATTATTTCCATCATATGTGCATTATTTTGAGTGAACCACTAGTATTTGGCCTATCTATCTCATTTTAAGTGAAAAAACCCTAAGAGCATAAAAGAGCCATAACACCTAAAATCTATGGTTCAACTAAGAACCAAGAAAAGGAAAAAAATGCAAAAGAATAATGCCAATATATGCCCCCATTTTAAAGGAATTTATAACACCATACTATGAGAAATTACTTTAAAGTTGCAAATAAAAAATACAAATAAGAAAGAAGACATCAAAGCTAACTCGGAAATCCCTATCCCAGGTCATATATTTTTGAGTAAAGTTATGTCATTCAAGATAATAAGAAAAGGGAGGGGTTGCCCCAAAACATAAAAACACCAAATACATAAGGGATCTATGAATTTTAGGTCACTATGTTCTTTGTTACAATATTTTGTAGAGAGCTTGGAATTGTCGACATCCCTCAAATACATAAAACTGGAAGAATGACACAAAGAGAGTGAAAATAATGAAAAACTTTTTGGGTCAACATGGAAGAGACATGGGGTGCCTTGATGCTTTGCATCATCCCCAAAAGGAAAAAACAATCCAAAAATACAAGAGAAAAAGGTAAAAGAAAAGGGGTATTTTGGGTCAACTTGAAAGAGACATGAATGTCTCAATGCCTTGCATCATCCCCAAAAGGAAAACATGGGACAAAAGCAAAAAGAGAAAATGAAAAGGAAAAGGAAAAAATAAAAAATAAAATCCTTTTGGGTCAACATGAAAGAGACATGAATGTCTCAATTCCTTGCGTCATCCCCAAAAGGAAAACACAAGAAAAGAGAAAAGAAAAGAAAAAGAAAAAGAAAGCCTTTTGAGTGAACATGACAGAGACATGAATGTATCAATGCCTTGTGTCATCCCGAAAAGGAAAAAACATGTAAAGACAAAAGAAAAGGTAAAGAAAAATAAATCCTTTTGGGTCAACATGAAAGAGACATGAATGTATCAATTCCTTGCGTCATCCCCAAAAGGAAAACATAAGAAAAGACAAAAAAAGTGGAAAAGAAAAAGAAACCCTTTTGGGTCAACATGAAAGAGACATGAATGTCTCAATGCCTTGCATCATCCCCAAAAGGAAAACACAAGAAAAGACAAAAAGAAGGAAAAAGTGATGCATGACATAGAGAAGAATAGAGATATAAATAGAGGAATGTCACAAAGAGAAAGATAAAATTAAACAAAACATCACGAGGGATCACATTACACACATGCAAGCACACAAAATAAAAAGTGTAAAAGACTAGTAAGGAAAATGTGAGTCAACCATCTAGAAAATCATCCATCTCCCAATCTCAGTTGGTATAAGTGAAAGGTGAATAACACAACTAAGGGACAAAAAAAAATTCATTACTAGGACAAGGCTAACAACTTCTTTCCCCCACTGGGTGCAAGGAAAGAATGAGCCAAGGTACATGGTGGGAAAGGTCATGTAATAGTGAGAAGGTAATTTTCTACAACTATGACATGACAAGGAGTTTGAGAGTATTTTATGGGATCACCGGATAGCAATTATCACCATCAAAATGATACTTGCTCAATATTTCTTTGAATGTATGACACTCATCACTACTATGTCCAAGAACGTGATGATATGCACAATGTGGAACGTTGGAATCTTTAGGATATATCACCAATCTATTCATAGGTGGTAATAGTATGAGTCCTTTGTTTAAAAGTATTTGTAATTTCCTTTCACTTTCAGGTGGTGGACAAAGAGGAAACTTTAGTTTTTGTAACTTGTAAGGCCTCTTGCATTTGCTAGATCCACCCTTCTCTCAAATTGGAGGAGGACCCAAAGTGATCCTTGAATCCTTATCATTGTTATCAATCAACTTGTTGTAATGAGAGGGATCTTGATATCCTAACCATGTTGTATTTTCATCTTTTGAAGTTTTTTATAAGAGTTGATGAATTCTATGTTCAGTGGTTGTGTCACATCCTTGTTTTCTCATGATTGTGAAACCTTTTCCGTATGTTTCTTCAAGGTTGATTGGAGTGTTTGTGACTTTGTTATTATAAAATAGTTGAGTGTTTTTTTTCTAGAAGAACTAAGTTCACCTTGTGTAGGGAAATTAGGTTCAAATTTTGTTTCAAGATGTAAATAACAAAACATTTCAAGAGATGGTACTATAGGAAGGTCTTGTTGTTTCATGGATGGATAAAAGGATGCATTGGATTCAAGTTTGTCAAGGAAATATTTTAGGAACTTATTCATGCTATCATCATCTTCTCCAATGATGTCAACATCATGAAGAAATTCATGAGGTGTTGAAGGACCATGTGGAAGTTCAATTTCATTAGGATCAGTTCCAAAGGCACAACTTGACATATCAACTAAGGATTTTAATGACATCCAAGGCTTATTAAAAAACATATCCATGATGTAAATTTCAAATTGCACAAGATGAACTAAATGCAAAAAATTGAATGAAACCAAAAATTTGGAAACAAAAACAAAAATGTAACAATGGAAAGAAAAAATGCAAAGAATGAACTAGAAATGACAGAAAATGCAATGAAAAATGTGAAGGACTAATTTTCCCTAAGTGGTAAATGAGTCTTGGTACTACTATTTTTGAACTTTTTTAGAATTTTAGAATTGGATGTTATGCATTTTAGATTTTCTAATGCAAATATGATATGAAAATGTACAATTTTAGTAATTTTTAATGAGATGAAATGCAAGAATGCAAGCTAAATCAGCTTTTCACTAATGCAAATTTGAAAACCCTAGAATGCTAATTAACCAATTCAATGTTAATGTAAAATATTCATAGGATGTAAATGCACTCCAAAGAAAAATTATGATGTTCAAAAGTTAGGTTCACCAAAATGAACCAAATATTTCTGGGTATGTGGGGCCTCTCTTACACTTCTAGGGTTTTACACCTAAAAGGAGAGAGCTACCAAAAATCTTAATGGCTAACTAAAGAATAATCCCTTGAGATTCCAATGCCAATGAGATTGAAATTTGTTAAAGGGTAATGTCTTAGATGCTAAGAATTGATAAAAGAGATTAACTAATTTAATACAAAACTAAGAAATGCAAAATGTTTGAAAAACACACTGTGACATGCAAAGTGACCTGTAAATGCAAACAAACTATAACAAAAAATTATGAAATTAAAGGTGTGCACCTAGTGACTAGAAAAGGATGGAATGGATCTCTAGAATATTGAAGAAATAAATATTGTAGCAAACTAGGACTCATAAACCAAGCTGGGTGACTTAGTCATGTTTCAGGAGGATTTTTCCAGAACAAGTTTCAGACAACTAGGTACTTAGAATTGAAAAAAAATTCTTCAAGCTTGGTAGTGGCACTCATATGCAACTAATGGTGTATCAGTCCACTTTGAGATTTTGAGAAATTCAAAAGTGGAATTTGTAGCTCTCGGTTTGCACTTATGCTCCTGACAAGTTTCTGGGTCCAAAACTGTAGAATTCAGCCTATAAGTGTTCTCCAAGATTCTTTTAGGGTTTTTGAATCTTTGAATTACTTTGAAATTTTTCTTGATTCCTTTTCCAACATTTTTTTTCGAAAAATATGCACACTAGACTTGCAAAACACATGCAAAGAGGTGGAAATATTGTTGAGGGTTAGTGGATACCAGTTTTCTTTGGTCAAACCTCTTGTTGGAAATCAAACCCTTCAAAATGAAATGAAATATGTAAAGAGAATGATGAATGAATAAAATAAATGCTACAACTCACCAAACCCTTGAAGTAGAAATCTGAAGACATGCAAGTAATAACTCTAATGGATGTAGACTTGAGAATGCTTTAAATGCCTAGAATGGTTAATTGGTGGATTGATGATTTATGGAATGATTGAGTGAATGAATGGGGGTGAAATGAGAGGGAAAACCCTATATTTATACACAATTATACAATAATTCCCAAAAATACCACATCACAGGCCAACCTTAGATCTTAGAAAATAAAAACCCGCCAATAACTTTGAATTTATTTTGATTTTTTAGCCAAACATGACTCATTTTCCCCTCGTGGCGAATGGGTCCCACTTAGGAATTTTAAGTGGGTGTCATAAATTAAGTATTTTAAATGATGTATATCTAGTTTATTCTCAAAAATACACTTAAGTAAGGCCTATAAGTGTAAAATGGGGACAATTAAAGCATAAGAAAGGGTCAAATTATTGATGAAAAGCCTAGAAAAGCATGAAAGTTTGTTACAAAACTTTGAAATAAGGCTCCATAAGTGATAAAAAGAGATTATTTAGGTGAAATATATTAATAAGGTCCTCTTAAAGTGTGAAAGTGTGTTACAACACTTTAACAAGGCATCATAAAATTCTTATTAATTCACAAGGGCCCAAGACCTAATGTAAATGTGTTGACCACATTACAACACTAAATCAAGGAAAAAATAATCCAATATCCATAAGAATGACCCAATTGAGCATGAAAATGTCCAAAGATCAATATTTCTACACTATAGCAACTTTCCATCCTTGTCAAGCAATGATCATTTTATGAGTGCACACAGTTTAGACATAGTTTGTATTTATCATTTTTCCTTGGTGCTCACCTATTATATAGCATACTGAACTAGCCCTTGTGAGCATATTTTATGCACAAACAACTTAGGATCAATCCATTCCTTTTGAAAAATAAGCTAAGGCTTGATCCATCCTCTTTTAATTATTTGCATTGGCTTTGATATTGTATGCATATGTATCTTGTCTTGCTGCACACATCTTACATACATGTGTGTCCTTCATTATTATGCTGGTTTTCCATGGGATCTTGGATCCTAGGGGCTTGATCATCCTCATTTATATTTTTCATCCTATCTCATTAACATTTATGCACATGGACCCCTCTTGACAAATATTTGTCTACTTTATTGTGAGTCTAAGCATAAGTTCATACTCTCACAAATGTGGGGGCTAATTGTAGTGTAGGAATTTGTATACCTTTACAATTTTACACTATTTTTGGGTCCCTTAATTTATTGTACTTAATCAAGCTTCTAATTTTCCAAATTATGCATTCCAAAGCCTTATTTTTCTTGCTTTTTGAAAAGGGAACAAACATTAAATAAATGCAATCAATAATTAAATCGCCATGGAATATGTATATCTAGGAATCATAGGCTAGGACCCATTCACCCATGGGAGAATGGGTCCCCTTTAAGTGCCAGGAATTATTTTAAAATTTGTTTTTGGTAGCATTTTAATGATTCAAATTCAACTTGAAATTATCATCTTTTAGAATCCAAGTTTTTGGAAATTATATAAACACCTATAAATGCATAGTATTTGTTGGTAACACAAGGGTAAACAACTGAGAGGGAGGGGGATGAAATATTTATCATAGAATTTTAAACTTATTCAACTTATTCGTAGATCTGATAAGTAACCATGAAAGCATAAACCATCAACACATTAGAAACACACATAACACCAAGATTTTTTATGTGGAAACCCTATTAGGGGAAAAATAATGATGGAGTTTAGTCCACAAGATTATACCCTGTTAAAAGTATAAAACAATAAATGGGAATGCACATGCATTTAGGAACACTACCTAGAGCTCACTACTCAAATACAAAAAGGCTTACTACCCAAAGGAAGACACACTGTCTTACAGAAACATTCGGATTACATCTGTAGGATTTTGAACTGAAAAAATAACATCTGCTCATGCCTAATTATAGTTTCGGTTAATCACATAAACTCTTCTACACTTTTCTTCTACCTTCGAAAGATTAGAACATTATTCACACACATAACTCACACATCTCACACACCACTTTCACCATGCTTTCAAATGGTATAAGCAATTTCGCATATATATCCACAACAAGGTATTAAATCGTTACATGTTGGCTTTAACAAAATAATAAAACATGTATAGACTACGGCTCAATCCATAAATAATTATCAATGCAAATCAACCAATTTCAGCCACAACATATTTAAGACCCAAAAAAACATCCTCGAACATGAAACATCTTCAAAAAATATTCCTCGAAGATCCACAACACACTACAATCACCCTATCAGCCATGACCATGAAAAACATGAACGCACAAGATAAAATCACCAATTATGATCACAACGATCAATGCAAATCAACAACACAGATAGAGCATGATCTAGAAACATCCAAAAGCATCATGAATCACTAAAGAAGCATAAAAAACAACTCAATTTACTAGAATCACATCATCTTCTTTTAGGAACACCAACTAAAGCAACAAAATAAATATCAAAACATAGATACTGATAAATAGACCAAATCTTTATACGAATATCTGAAACTCAACATGGATAAACTAGATATACTCAACAACAAACCCTTTTATCCACAACCTCTTATCACCAACATATTGAGCTAGCCAACATACTGAACTTCACTGCACCACTGACAACCTACAACTTATTTTATAACAATTTTCTCAATATCCTCAACATATACTTCCTTTAATGTCTTTAAGGCCAATAGTGTTGACACTAGTGACAACCACATATCAGCTACATCCAATAATCTCCCCCTTTGGCATTGATGGAAACACATGATGTGAAAAACACCATCAACTCAACTTACTCTTAGCACTTTCTCCCCCTTAGATTTTGACTCTTCTCCCCAAATAATTCATAGTTTTTCACATGACTCTTGTCCCCCTTTGAAATCAATGACAAAGATACATACCATAATATTACAAATATAATGTGTATCTTTCTCCACACAAGCTCTGAACCACATTTCTAAACATCTAACTACTCCCCCTAAGTAGTAGCCACCATAACATCAATCTAGATCAAGATATGACTATGAAATGCATGGATTGTAGCATGTAAATGCATCTTAGTTCTAATTTGGAGGGGTAATCACCACTAGCTTCCCTTTAAGATACTCAAAAGTATCCTTAGCCAAGGGATTGGTAAAGATATCTACAATTTGTTCCTTAGTAGGCACATACTCTAGTCTGACTTCCTTTTTCACTCACCTTCTCTCTCAAAAAGTGAAACTTGATAGATATATGCTTGGTTTTTTAATGTAGCATCCTATTCTTATAAATGTTAATTGCACTTGAATTTTCATAGAGTATAGCAATAGGTTCATCATACACAACTCAGATATCTTTCAACATCTGCTTCATCCAAAATATTTGAGTACAATTGTTAGCAACAACAATGTATTTTCCCTCTATAGTAGATAAGGAAATGGAATTTTCCTTCTTACTTAACCATGAAATTAGTTTATTTCCCAAGAAAAATAAACCACCACTAATACTCTTTCTATCATTCACATCTCCTTCCCAATCAACACTAGTAAAAGCACTTAAGGTAAGTTCATCATATTTAGGATACCATAGGCCAAAATCAATTGTCCCCTTCAAGTACCTAGAAATCCTCTTCACAATTGTCACATGAAATCTTGCAACAATACATATGACATTCATGATATCAGGTCTAGTTTGAGTCAAATAAAGCAATCTGCCAATCATCTATCACTTTCTTTGAATTTTCCATACAAAAATTATTTAACAATTCTTTCACATGCTTGAACTGAGATATAAAGATCCCTTTATCTAGCTGTGTAATTTGCAATCCCGAAAAGAATTTCATTTCTCTAATCATAGACATTTCAAACTCACTCTACATCTCATTAGCAAACCTTGTGCATAAACTATCATCTCCTTCAAAAATAATATCATCAACAAAGACTTCAACCATCAAATATTTATCATTATCAATTTAAAGTACAAATTACCATCAGGAGTACCTTTGTTAAATCCAAGCTTCAACAAATACTTATCCAATTTGGCATACCATGCTCTTGGGGCTTGCTTAAGTCCATACAATGCTTTCTTCAACCGACAAACCATATCTCCTTGATTAGTCAATTGAAATCCATCAGGTTGCTCAATATACACTTCTTCCAATTCACCATTTAGAAATGTTGACTTGACATCCATCTGATAAACATTGATTTTTTTGTAAGTAGCATAAGAAAGAAATAGTCTCACAATTTCTATCCTAGCAATAGAGGAAAATTTTCTTCAAATTCAATTCCTTCCATCTGAGAATATCCTTTACACACAAGTCTTGCTTTGCTTCTAACAACTTCACCTTGCTCATTCAATTTGTTTTGAAATACCCATTTAGTTCCAATTAATTTTTTTCCTTAGTTTGAGGAACAAGAATCCATGTATCATTCTTTTCAATTTACAGTAGCTCCTCTTTCATTGCTTCCACCCAATGTTCATCTTTGCATGATTCTTTGAAACTATTAGGCTCAGTGTTTGAAATCAAACAGTATTCTTCTACAATTCTTCTCCTAGTCTGAAAACCTTTGTTCTTATCACCTATAATTTGATCTTCTAAATGATTTAGTCTCACATACCTTAGAGTCTTAGGATGTTCTTGAATTTTAGGCTCTTGTGATCTCACCTCTGCATTTTCACTAGTTCCTTCCTCTTGATTTTCCTGATCCACCTAAATGATTTGAACTTTCTTTCCTTTATCTGAACTATCATTCTAATCTTCTAAATCATATCCACATGTTCTCAATGGTTTAATTATGTCTTCATCAACCTTGACATTAACACTTTCAACTACTTTCCTCAATCTCTTATTGCAGCACTGGTAGGCTTTACTTTTAGTAGAATAACCAAGGAAGATTCCTTAATCACTTCTAGCCTCAAAATTTCCTATGTCTTCATCTCTTTTGATATAGCATTTAATCCCAAAGATTTTGAAGTATCTAATTGTAGGATTATGACCATACCATAGCTCATAAGGAGTCTTAATGGTATCACCTTTGAGTTGTACCCAATTGAGAGTGTAAATGACAATACTCAAAGCTTCTCTCCAATAGATATGAGGTACATTTCCTTCCAACATCATAGTCCTAGTAGCTTCTTCAATTGTCATGTTCTTGCTTTCCACAACTCCATTTTTTGAGGGGTCCACAAGGTAGATTATTTTCTCTTTATCCCATGCTCCTCACAAAAATAATTAAACTCACCGAAAGTGAATTCACCACCTCTATCTGATCTTAGAAATTTAATCTTGAGACCCGTCTTTGTCTTAACCATAGACTTGAAAATCTTGAATTTCTTCAGAGCTTTAGATTTTTCCTTTAAGAAAGTGACCCACATCATTCTAGAATAATCATCAATAAGTAACATGAAATACATGTATCCTTGTAAACTTTTGACTGTAGAAGGACCACACAAGTTAGTTTGCACAAGCTCCAACACTTCATTTGAACAATATTGTTTGCTTCTAAATGAAATTCTAGTTTTCTGTCCAAATTGACATTCCTTGCAAATGGAATTAGTAGGTTTTACCAACTTAAATGATTATGCTTCAAACCTTCCACATATGGAACATCATTAGTATTATGCTTACCATCAAGAGAGATGGATCCTCTGCCATAGATTATGCCAACTTTGTCATCACCAAATCTTACAACACCACCATCATATTTTTTCAAGCTTACAAACTTACTTTTATCACCTATCACGTGATGAGAGCATCCACTGTCAATCACCCATTCATCTTTTTCTCCAATTCAAGTAGCTAGGGCTTTCTCCACATTTGTGCAATTAGCATAATCAGTAGGGGATGGATCATTTTCCTTGATAGAAATGAATACCCATTCATCCTCACTTAAATTCCCTTTATCAGATTCATTATCTCTCACACCTTCATCAACAACATAGTAACACTTTCTTTGGAATCTAGGATTGTTAGGTCTTAACTTAGGAGCTCTTTTTAGATACCTTGATGCAGAATGACCTATCTTATTTTAAGAAAAACATTTAATAGGAAATTTCCCTTTATAATTACCTTCTCCTTTGGCTTCTCTTTTGACAATAAGTGCTTCAAGTTCATCTAGTTTTCTCTTTTCTTCTTCAATATCTCTCATTTCCTCTTCATACTTGGACATATTTCTACAATAAATTTCTCCTGGATCATATCTCTACTTATATCTTTTCTAGAGATGGTAGCTTTGAATGTAGATTCTATCTTAGGAAGAGAATCGGAAAATTCACTCAACTCAAAAGTAGTAATCTTACCAATCAACATGTCTTTGGTTACATTTGTCACAGTCTGGATCTCCTCAATATTAGTAGCTTTGGATTTGTATGTAGTAGGCAAGGATCTGAGCACTTTAGCAACAATATTTGATTCTTCCAATGTTCCACCAGCACATCTGATACTACACAAAAGTTCATTCACTCTTTTCATAAAAGAAGTAATATTCCCATCATCACCTATTCCTAACATTTCATATTTCCCTTTCAGGCTTTGTAACTTAGCAATCTTCACATGAGCATCACCTTCATACAAAGTTTCCAACTTTTTCCAAATCTCATAAGCAACCTTCAGATCCATCACATTTGTCATCTTGGAATCAGTTAGAGCACTCAACAATGCTTCCTTAGCCCTGATATTGTACTCAACATCCTTAATCTCAAAAAAAGTAGAGGGACCATTCTATGGGATGATATACCTATTCTTAGTAATGTTCCAATAGGGTTCACCAATGCATCTCAAATGACACTCCATTCGAGTCTTCCATAGAGAGTAATTAGTTCCATAAAATATTAGACTATCCTTCTTATATGTCACCATCTCAAATCAACTCAAGCTATTAAACTTCTTTCAAGGAACCAGCTCTGATACCAATTGTTGGTAACACAAGGGCAGACAACTGAAAGGGGGGGTGAATTAGTTGTCACAAAATTTTAAACTTATTCTCAGATCTAATAAGTAACCTTGAAAGCATAAACCATCAACACATCAGAAACACACATAACACCAAGATTTTTTATGTGGAAACCTTGTTAGGGGAGAAACCACATTGGAGGTTGGTCCACAAGATTATACCTTGTTAAAACTATAAAAGAATAAATGGGAATACACATGCATTGATGAAGGGTACTCCCCTTATAATCTAAAACTCACAAAAACAATAGATAATTACACAAAAAAAATGCAAGAAGGAAAGAAAATATTTTCTATAATCACTTAAATGAAAATGAAATTACAACATTATATTTTCCATCACATGGGCTTTTTGATTTCATAAATCTGCAAGTTTGCAAATTAGAGCCACCATCTACTCTGCTCTCGCCCCCCTCTGTAGTCCTCCTTTACATCGCTTATTTGGAAGGTGTAGCTTCCCTAGAATATTTTGGAAACTGTAACCACCCAAGAATATTCTAGAAAGTGTAACTTCCTCAGGAAAATATTTTGAAATTTTATTAATTTTGGTATTCCAACTTCACGGGGTCATAACTTTTGATCCGATCGTCAGATTTTCTATTATAATACCTTTTCGAAAAGGGCTCGAGAAATATTGTGCCAAAAGGTAGGAGATAAAGGCTATCTACTTTCATTTTCCACCAATTTTCAAGCCCATCTGGAGCCTCTAAGTTCCTCAAAATTGACCCCAAATATTTTACTAGGATTTTTGAAAATGAAAATTTTAATACCTCTCAAATGAAAAATGGTATTGAAGTGATTTATTTTCCATTGGATTCAATTGACCATTTTGTGTCCAATTGTGCATAAATTCAAACTTACATAAATAGTGACCCTACCAAATTTAGCCCTTATTGAAAATAAACAACATTTTTTTTGGGTGATGCAAGATTGCTCTTACACCCTAGATGCTCTTGCATTAGAAATCTGTGGTAATTTGAAATGTGACCATATCAATTCTCAAGAGTTAGAGGGAAACCAAGATGGTTAACCTTAGACTCAGATAACCATGATGAATCTTCAACATTCCTTCCTGTCCATTTCACCAAGTACTCTACATATTGCCTATTTCTTTTGCTTCTTCCCACACAGCTATCCAAAATGTCTTTATCTCCTCCTTTTCTAAAGTAGGTGTTGGAATATTCCACTATGCCTCTATTATTTCTTTATAAATTTCTCCCTCATTATATTTTTTTAGCTATGAGATGTTAAACACAGGTCAAATATGAATTCCATCAGGAAACTCTACCTCATATGTATTTCCTGAATCGTGGTTCTTCAGGATCTTGCATGGTCCAAACTTCTTCATCATCAACTTTTATGTACCAACTAGAAACCATTCCTTTCACAAATGAACCATGACTTCATCTCCTACCTAGAACTCCTTCTACCTCCTTTTCTGATCTCCCTTAGCCTTATAATGAGAATTCATATTATTGATATGCTTCTTCACCTCATCAGGTGCTCAACAAAATCTTCAGCCTTAGCACTACTCTTCTCTCCTTTATCCATCTTTCTTAGTTTAGAATCATTCCTCAAACTACTCCCATATATAATTTGGAATTTTCATTGACTAGTGCTCCTATTGACAGAATTTTCATAAGAAAATTCTACCTGTCGTAAAATAAAATCCCATCACTTTGGTTTATCTCCTAATAAGCATCTTAGCAGGTTACCCAAACTCTTATTGACCACCTTTGTCTATCCATCAATTTGTGGATGGTGAGAAGAATTGAACTTCAAATCTATCTTCAACTTCTTCCATAATGTTCTCCATAAATAACCAATAAATTTGGTATCTTTGTCTAAAACTATACTCTTTAGTAGACCATGTAGTCTTGCCACCTCTTTGAAAAAAAAAATCTGCAATATGAACAACATCATTGGTCTTATGAAAGAGAATTAAATGTGCCATCTTTGAAAATATATCCACCACCACAAATATGGAATCATGCCCTCTCTATCTCCTTAGAAATCCAAGGAAAAAATCCATACTAATGTCCTCACATGGCCTATCGGGTATAGGTAATGGCTGATACAATCCAGTATTCTGATGTGTTCCTTTTGCCATCTGACATACTCTGCAACTTTGTACAAATTTCTTCACATCCTGTTGTAATTCTGGCTAGTAATAATTCTCACTAACAAGAGCAATGTTCTTATCTTGACCAAAATTCCCAACCAATCCTCTACTATGCTTCTCCTTGATTAGATTCTCTCTCATAGAACTCCTTGGAATGCAAAATTGGATTCCTCTAAACAACATTCCATCTTGGATTAATAAATCCAACCATCTCATACTATCCAATGTAACAAGTTCCAAACAAGTCTTCCAAGCTTCTGCAAAGTCTGTATCTTCTAGATAAAAAATCTTGAGTTCATTGAACCCAACAACCTCTATATTCATCTCTATTAACAAATTTTTCCTTCTACTTAAGGCATATAAAACTCTATTTGATCTTCCACTCCTGTGCTTCAAAGCAAAAGTATATCTCTGCAAAATAATCAACCCATTTTAAGTTCCTTTGATTCAACTTTCCTTGACTATTGAGATACTACAAATCTTGGTGATCAGTATATAAAACAAATTATTTTGGAAACAAATAGTGTCTCCACTTCTTCAAAGCCTAAACTATAGCATAGAACTCTTGATCATAGAAAAAATATTTCTTCTTAGCATCATTTAACTTCTCACTAAAATAGGAAATAGTCTTATTTTCTTGACTCAAAAAAACTCCTATGGCAGTGCCACTAGCATCATAATCTACCTAAAAGACCTTATTGAAATCTACAAGTTCCAAAATAGGTTGCTCTGTAAATTTCTTCTTCAACATATCAATTTTTTTTGCTGCTCTTGTAGTCCACTTAAACTCTTTCTATCCCCTCATTGCTTCAATTAGAGGTGCAAAAATACTACTAAAACTCTTAATAAACTTTCTATAAAAACTTGCTAGACCATGAAATGATCTTACCTCTATAACACTCCTTAGGGTAGGCCATTCAATGATAGCTCTCACCTTCTTTGGATCCATTTTAAGACCCTCTTCTGAGACAACAAATCCCAGATACACCAGTTCTCCCTTTTTACAAAACTACATTTCTTCAAAGTAATCAATAGCTTCTCCTCCCTTAACTTCTCAAAAAATTTCCGGATATGCATCAAGTGCTCCTCCAATGTCTTACTGAAAATAAAAATATCATCCAAATAAAAAATAACAAATTTTACTAAAAATTATTTTAATACCACATTCATAAGTCACATAAATTTTCATGGTACATTGGTTAGCCCAAAAGGCATGACTAACCACTTGTACAATCCCTCCTTGGTTTTGAAGGTTGTCTTCCATTCATCTCCTTCTCTAATTTGGATCTAGCGATATCCACTCTTCAGATCTATCTTCATGAAGTACTTAGCTCCACTCAAACAATCCATAATGTCATCCATTCTTGGAAAGGGAAATATATAATTTATGGTGATCTTATTGATGGCTCTAGAATTGGTACACATCTTCCATTCCCTATCTTTCTTTAATGTTAGTACTGCTAGTACTACACATGGAATAAAACTCTCTTGAATCAATCCCTTCCACAATAACTCTTGCACTTGTCTATTCAACTCTTCACTCTTTGCTCGATTCATATGATGAGCTGCCTTATTTGGAAAACTAGCTCCAATAATTAGGTCCATATGATGACTAATCTTTCTTACTGCAGGAAAACCTTCAAGTATGTTATAAAAAATATGCTACGCCATTAATATTATTGTACTTCAGGTTATGAATAGTCGGCTTGTGGCTATCTTAACTCTCTATTAAGTCATATTATCATTAGTATATTGTTATTTAGTTGTGTATGTCGGCCTAAGACTTATATAGGTGTGTCTAAGTCGGCCTAGGTGATATCCTAGGCATAAATAGGTATATATAGGAGGTTGTGAGTCTCATTTTAATATCAAGTTGTGAAGTGTGTTCTCATTAGAGATATTTGGAGGTTTCCCCCTCGAAGTGGCTTGTTATTCTTAGTTATTATCAAGTATTTGCAGCATATTTCATATCATATTCTTCTATTGTGCAAGTTATTTCATAACAAGTGGTATCAGAGCATGATCTTGGCACCATAGAGGCAAGGTTTTTCTCAATTTTGGAGGCGATTTTGGGAAGAGCATATCTTTCATATTTTGGCGAAATTTTTTCTGATTTTTAAAGGGTTTTTGAAGAACATATTGAAGAAGCTACAGTCCATATTTCAGAAGAATTGGAGCATAATTAAGTGAACTATTGCATAATTAGGGTTTCTACACTATTTTTTTGGAATCTACATATCTCGCACATCTTGTTGAATTGGAGTCTGATTGTTATTGGGTTTTTGAAGACATACTAAAGGAGATTACACTAAAATTTTTAGGGAATTTAAGTTTCATTTGTGTTATTTATTTCAAATTCAGTGGTTTCCATCATGTCGGGGCCTGGAACAAGGGGTAAAAAGAATGTCACTCCAGGGAAGACTCCTGATAAGGATGGTGAAACAATCGAGGATATTACTCATAATGAGGAAATCAATAAGGTAAAGGAAGAAATTTCCTCAATTAAGATAGATATGTGTGACCTAAGAGGAGATATATCGGACATACGAAACATGTTAAGCACCTACATGGCGGAATCAAGAAAGGAGTTCTCAAGCGGCCAAGGTGAAAATTCTAGGTCAGGTACTACTGACACAAGCTTTAGTACTCCTATGGGATCTAGGAATTTATTTCCAAGGGTGGATATGCGCAAGTTTGATGGTAAGGATCCTCTAACATGGATAAACCAAAAGGAGAATTTTTTTGAAGTACACCAAATCCCAAATGGACAAAAGGTCACCATGGCTTCCTTATATCTAGAACCAGATCAATTCATTTGGTATCGTTGGATTTGCACTCATCGAAGTAAAAAGGGGCTCACCATCTCATGGTCAATTTTTACAGAGAAACTCCAAGCACAATATAGTAGTAGCGTCACAGACAACTTCTTCAGCCAGCTAGCTAAACTTCAACAAACAAGATCAGTTAAGGATTATATTCAGGAATTCCAAAATCTATCCTTAAGGGTGGATACAATTACAGAGGAAAAATTGAATGAATTATTCTTGGGTGGTCTCAAGGATCACATTCAACATGAGGTACGCATGTTTAGCCCTAGTTCCATAAATGAGTCTTTTATCTTAGCATGGAGGGTAGAGGAGAAGTATTTGATTCCTAAGAAGCAAGGGGCTAATGTGACAAGAAAGAAAGGATATTCAACACAACCTACTAAGTTGACTCCACAAAAAATTGAGGAGAAAAGAGCAAAAGGCTTGTGTTTCAATTGTAATAGCAAATACAGTCGAGGACATAAATGTAGTGAGAAGAAATTATTTTATATTGAAGGTCCCAATGAGGAAGAAGAGGAGGAACCCATACTAGAAGATGAAAGGGAGTCAAATGAGGAATCAAATGATTCTCAACCAATCATTTCTTGTCATGCACTCTCAGGTTTCAGTGCTCCACAAACTCTCAAGGTGGTGGGGTTCCTAAAGAAGGCAGACGGTAACTATGTTGATCGAATCAGGTAGTACTCATAATTTCATCAACAAAAAGTTAGCTACTCGTCTAAATTGTTTCATATATCCAGCTCCAGAGTTTCAAGTTTTGATTGCAGATGGTGGTACAGTTAGTTGTTCAGGGAAGTGTCATAGCATTAAATTATCCATGGGAGATTATAAACTTGATACCCCAATGTATGCGATATCCATGGGTGTAGCAGATATTATTTTGGGAGTACAATGGCTTACTACATTAGGAACAATTGAGATGAACTTCCAAGAACTATTCATGAGATTTCAATCAAAAGGAAGGCTAGTAGAGCTAAGGGGGTTGAAGGAAAAATCTCTACAAATGGTAAGCTCTCATTAAATGCAAAAGTTGCTTAAGAAAGGAGTGGATGGATTTGTGGCCCAGCTATGTTCATTAGAAGTCTCTCAATCTAATACTCCTACTCATCCAGATTTGCAAGCTATAATTGATCGTCACTCAGTTGTTCTGGAGATATGCCTAAAGGACTTCCTCCTAAGAGGGATCATGATCATGCCATACGTTAGTCCCAGGGAGCCAACCACTGAACATCAGGCCTTATAGGTATCCACACATACAAAAGAGTGAGATAGAAAAGATTGTTGAAGAGATGCTAGAGGCAGGAATCATCAGGCATAGCCAAAGTGCTTACTCCTGCCGGTGGTGATGGTACGTAAGAAGGATGATACTTGGCACATGTGTCCAGATTATAGAGTGCTCAACATGTACACCATTAAAGATAAGTTTCCAATTCCAGTCATTGATGATTTGCTAGATGAATTAAATGGAGCTATGTTTTTTACCAAGTTAGATCTTAGATCTGGTTATCACCAAATTCAGATTAAGGAGGAAGATATTTGTAAGACAACATTTTAGACTCATGAGGGTCATTATGATTTTTTGGTGATTCCATTTGGTCTTACCAATGCACCATCTACATTCCAAAGTTTGATGAATTCCATTTTTAAGAAGTTCTTGAGAAAGTTTGTGTTAGTATTCTTTGATGATATATTGATTTATAGCAAGACTTGGGAAGAAAATTTGCAACATGTGGACCAAGCATTACAAATACTTGAAGATCATAAACTCTATGCTAAGCCATCCAAGTGTGCTTTTATCTTACAGGTGGAGTATTTGGGACACATAGTTTCACATGAAGGAGTAAAGGTGGACCCTAACAAAATTAAGGCTATCATGGAATGGCCTATTCCAAAAACCATTAAGAAACTGAGAGGATTCTTGGGATTGACAGGGTACTATAGAAGATTTGTGAAGAATTATGGTAGTATAGCAACACCTCTCACCACTCTATTGAAGAAGGATTCTTTTCATTGGAACGAGTCTGCCAATACAACATTTGAGAGATTGAAGGAGGCTATGTGTACTACTCCAGTACTTGCCACTCCTGACTTCACCAAGGAATTCATTGCGGAATGTGATGCTTCTGGAAATGGGATAGGAGCAGTGCTCATGCAAGAAGGTCGACCAATTGCTTTTCAGAGTCGTCAATTAAAAGGTAAGAATCAACTAAAACCTATTTATGAGAAGGAAATGCTAGCAATACTCCATAAAGTGAAACAATGGCAGCCTTATCTATTGGGTACACATTTCAAGGTTAAGACAGATCATGATACCCTAAAATATTTTTTGGAACAATGACTATCTTCTGAAGAGCAACAAAAATGGGTCACTAAGATGTTAGGATATGACTTTGACATTGTATATAAGAAAGGGAAAGAAAATATTGTCACAGATGCACTATCAAGGAAGGATGAGAAAGATGAAGCCTTATTGTGTGCCCTTTCAATATTACAAGAAAATTGGGTGGAGGAAGCCAAAGTAGAGTGGAAAAATGATGTTGCAAAAATTAATCTCATCGAGCAATTAAAAAGTGATCCTAGTAGTTCAGATAAGTTTTGTTGGAAGGGAGATACTCTTTGGTATAAAGAGAATTTGTATCTTTGCAAGAATTCCAACCTTAAAATCAAGATTCTCGTAGAGTTGCATGAGTCTCCAGTGGGTGGTCATTCAGGATTTTTGAAGACATATCATCGAGTCAAGCAAGATTTCTTTTGGGAGGGGCTAAAGGGTGATGTTCAAAAATTTGTGGCTGAATGTTTGGTGTGTCAAAGGCATAAAGGGGAGACAATTAAGACACCAGGTCTCTTGCAACCCTTATCTATTCCTAGCCAGCGTTGGGAAGAGGTATCCATGGACTTCATCACAGGGCTTCCCAAATCTAAAGGTCATAATGTCATCATGGTGGTAGTTGATCGGCTCACTAAATATGCACATTTCATTGCATTAGCACATCCTTTTATAGCAAGTGCAGTGGCTAAACTTTTTGGAGAATATCCAAAAGCTACATGGTACACCTAAAGTTATTGTTAGTGATCATGATCCTATCTTCACTAGTCACTTTTGGAAAGATTTATTCTCATGTTTGGGTACTCAATTGGCTCTTAGCTCTTCATACCACCCTCAATCAGATGGGCAAATAGAGGTTGTTAATAAGTGTTTGGAAGGATATCTACGTTGTTTCACTTCTGAGAAACAGTCTCAGTGGGTAGATTGGCTACCACTTGCGGAATGGTGGTATAACACTTCTTTTCATAGCTCATCAAAAATGTCTCCATTCTTGGCACTTTATGGATATCATCCTCCTTCCATCACATCATCAATTAAGGTGTCCCCAAGAGTTCAGGTAGTAGAGGACCACTTGCTTCATCAACAACAAGTACTTTCAGGACTCAAGGAGAATTTAGTCATGGCACAAAATCGAATGAAACAACAGGAAGACCAACATCGTAGTGAAAGAAGTTTTGAAGTTGGGGATTGGGTCTTCTTGCGATTGCAGCCTTATAAGCAAATCTCACTAAGGTAGCAAAGAAATAATAATAAGTTGTCTCCAAAGTATTATGGTCCATACCAAATCATGTAGAAGATTGGTAGTGTTGCCTACAAGCTTGAGTTGCCACCAACAACAAAGATACATCCAGTTTTTCATGTTTCCTATTTGAAGAAGGTAATTGGGCATAATATTCCCACTCAAACAACTCTTCCTGAGTTGGATGAAGAAGGAAGAATCATTTTGGAACCAGAGTGCATTTGTCAAAAATGCACAAAGAAGTTGACGAATAGAACTATCACTGAGTATCTCATCCAATGGAAGAATTTACCAGTTGAAGATGCCACATGGGAAGACAAGGAGTTCATTCAAAAGTTTCCAAACTTGATTAGCATTGAGGACAATGCTTCTTTGAAGAAGGGGGCCATGCTACGCCCTTAATATTATTGTACTTTAGGTTATGAATAGTCAGCTTGTGGCTATCTTAACTCTCTATTAAGTCATATTATCATTAGCATATTATTATTTAGTTGTGTAGGTCGGCCTAAGACTTATATAGGTGTGTCTAGGTCGGCCTAGGTGATATCCTAGGCATAAATAGGTATATATAGGAGGTTGTGAGTCTCATTTTAATATCAAGTTGTGAAGTGTGTTCTCATTAGAGATATTTGGAGGTTTTCCCCCTCGAAGTGGCTTGTTATTCTCAGTTATTATCAAGTATTTGCAACATATTTCATATCATATTCTTCTATTGTGCAATTTATTTCATAACAAAATAATAGCTTGAATCTCATTCAACAAATCTGAAACCTCTATAGGTACCTCAATAGTATCTTCTTTATCAACTCTAGGGACCAATGCAAAACACGTATGCTCATGCTTCATACCTTCTAGGAACTTTCTTCCTTCAACCTTGAACAAATTATTGCATTACTGCATACCTTCCCTCTACCTCTTTCAAGGGCTTCAAGGTATGTGTAGGATCATAATGGGCCAAAAAGTGGTGATATGATGCATATGTGTAGGGTATGTGGCTAATGACTTTTTTTAACCCAAAATTGACGAAATGAAAAGGGTTTTTAAAGGAGATTCTCAACTTTACACCAATATAAATTATGCTTTACTTTGAATTTAATAAATAATTATTATTCATTTTCTATTTAAATTACGACTAAAGTCCTAATTGATAGGCTAATTGAAAAAAATCTATAGCTTTCAAATGGTATCACATTTTTTGAATATGAAACATTTGTCACATTCTATGGTTCACATAGTATATGATTAAAAAAAGAAAATTTGAATTTTATGAAGTTTTGAGCAAGTTAAGGTGGTCAGACATATGAGTTTTTTATATTTTTTAAAAGTTGTAATAAAAAAATCATAATTAATTCTTTACTTGGAAAAGAATTACAAAAAGATATGTATCACATCAGGACATGAGTGCTATACTTATATCTAAAATATTATAAAAAAATATTATCATTTTATTCTGGTTAGGGTGTTCAGATAGACACCTACTTATTTTTTCCCTGAAATTTAAGTACTACTACATTGAAATTTCAAATTTTCACCAAATAGATTTAAAAATAAATAAATAAACCTAGTGGTTTAGAAACTATATTTAATTTTATACATATTGTATTCTCACATATTTTTGAAATAATATAGATAACTTATTCAAATTTTTACGTCAAGTTGCCTAACTATGATTTTTTTGAATTTTTTGCCACTTAAGAGCCTATTTTTTCCATGATGATCCTACACATACCCTTCACCTTATGATGAACTCCATCCTTTTTCAAAGAATAGGTGTTGGCATGTCCATCATGTATTGCTCACTAATCAAACTACCATGGTCTACCTAACAACATATGACAAACATCCATAGGCATAATGTCACACAATACCTCATCATGGTAATTTCCAATCTTGAACTTTACCAGAAATTGTTCATTTACCAAAGATTTATGGTACTTCTACAACCAAGTAATCCAATATGTATTTGTATGCCTTCTTCTCACCAACTACAACTTACTAATCATCTCTTTTGAAACAAGGTTATCAGTACTACCTCCATCAATAATAACATTGCAAACTTTGCCTTCACACTTACATCTGGCATAGAACAAATTATTCCTTTGAGTTGGCTCTTTCTCCTCATTCAACAAGGCTCTTCTAGTAAAAAGAACCTCTCCTCTTTCTGTGCATCCTCAGAATGTGAAGACTCTATGTCTTCATCTACATGTGCAACTTGTGCATTACCCTCAGGTCTTCTATTTTTCCTTCCTTGATGTTGAGGACACTCATATGGCCTATGCCCTTCTTCTCCACATTGGAAATAGGTTTCATGAAAGCCTCCTCTCCCTAGTCCTCACCTAGATCTTCCTCTTCCTCTTTGGTCTCCATTATGAGGACGATAGGTGTTATCTCCTTTCTAGTTCTGGCTGCTACTAGATCCTTCACCCTTCTTTTGGTCTTTATGTAGACCTCCATATGACCATCCACTAGTCCTTCCACCCCAATCTCCACCTCTTTCCTTAATTTTGAACCTCCTATTCAAATTCTCTTCTACCTTCAAAGCAAAACTAATATGCATCTTCAATGGTAGACATTCTTACTAGACTCAGCTCTTCTTGAATGCTCAACTTCAACCCATTTATGTAATGGGAAACTTTCTCCTTGTTGGCCTTAGAATGACCTGTTCTGATCAGGACTTGGTAGAATTATTTTGTATACTCATTAACATATTTTCTTGCTTGTTTCAACCCTTGTATCTTCTTCAAAAAATTCAACTCATAGTCCCTAGGAATGAGTTGTCTTTTCAATTTTTCCACTATCTGATCCCATCTTGTTATTTTCTCTTTTCCTCTTCCATTTCTTTCCAACTAGACTTATTTCCACCATATGCTAGCATGCCCTTTCAATTTGGACTTTGCAAATTTGACCCTATCTAGGTCTTCTATTTCCTCATACTCAAATAATCTTCCATGTCATTGATCCAATTGATTAGCTCCTATGGATTTAGGTTTCCAAAAAAATTGGAAACTTCTATCTTCGGCCTCTTTCCAATCTTGAAAATCACCCTAATTAGCTTGACTTCTCTAGGATCCATTACATCCTTTTCTTCCTCTTCAAATGGATCCTCATCTCCAGCCTCATCCTCACTTTCATCACTTCTTTTGACATTAGCTCCCCTACACAACTCCTCTTGCAGTGCTTGAACTTGTATCTAGAGGGCTTTAAAACCCTCTTATGTTACCCCAACATTTCTCCCACAATGGTTTTTTTATGGAAGCATCTTTTCTCACAAACCCACAACCACAAGTCCTGATGCAAACTACCTCACATTCAACAATCTGTTTACACACTCAGGAGAACCCACTCTAATACCAATTGATGAAGCGTACTCCACTTATAATCTAAAACTCACAAAAACAACAGATAATGACACTAACAAAATGCAAGAAGGAAAGAAAATATTTTCTATTATCACTTAAATGAAAATGAAATTACAACATTATATTTTCCATCACATGGGCTTTCTAATTACATAAATCTACAAGTTTGCAAATTGGAGCCACCATCTACTCCGCTCTCGCCCCTCTCTGTAGACCCCCTTTATATCCTTTATTTGGATGGTGTATCTACCCTAGAATCTTCTAGAAAGTGTAACCATCCAAGAATCTTCTGGAGAGTGTAACTTCCTTAGGAAGATATTTTGAAATTTTATTAATTTTCTATTATAATACCTTTTCGGAAAGGGCTTGGGAAATGTTGTGCCAAAACATAAGGCCTAAAGGCCATCCACTTTCATTTTCTATGAATTTTCAAGACCATCTGAAGCCTCTAAGTGCCTCATAATTAACCCAGAAGATTTAACTAGGATTTGTGAAAATTAAAATTTTAATACCTCTCAAATGACAAATGGTATTGAAGTGATTTCTTCACCATTGGCTTCAATTTACCATTTTGTGTCCAACTGTGCATAAATGAAAACTTACAAAAATAGTAACCCTACCAAATTTAGCCCTTATTGAAAAAAAATAACATTTTTTTGGGTGATGCAAGATTTCTTACACCCTGGATGCTCTTGCATCATGCTTTTAGGCACACTACCTAAAGCTCACTGCTCAAATACAAAAATGATTACTACCCAAAGGAAGACACACTGTCTTACAAAAACATTCAGATTACATCTATAGTATTTTTAATTAAGAAAATAGCATCTGCTAATGCTTGATTACAGTTCCAGTTAAGCACATAAACTCTTCTACAATTTTCTTCTACCTTAGAAAGATTAGAACATTATTCACAAATAGCACTCACATATCTCGTACTCCACTTGTACCATGATTTAAAATGGTATAAAAAACTGCTCATATATATCTGCAAGAAGAGATTATATCACTACATGTTAGCTTTAACAAAATAATAAAACATGTACAAACTATCAGCTCAATCCATAAATAATTATCAATGCAAACCAACCAATGTTGGCCAAAACATAGTGAAGAACCAAAACAACATCCTTGAACACAAAACACCTCCAAAATTTATTCATTGAAGGTCCATAACATGCTACAATCACCTTGTCGGCCATGAACATGAAAAACATGAACACGCAAGAGAAAATCACCAATCGTGAGCACAACGATCAATGCAGATCAACAACATAGATAGTGCATAATCTAGAAACATCCACAAACATCATGAATCACCAAAAAAGTGTGGGAAAAAACTAAAGTTACTAGAATCACATCATCTTCTTTTAGGAACACCAGCTAAAGCAATAGAATAACTGTTAGAACATAGATACTGATAACTCGATCAAATATTTATGCAGAACTTTGAAACTCAGCATGGATAAACTAGATATACTTGAAAACCAACCCTTTGATCTAAAACCTCTTATCATCAACATACTGAGCTAGCCAATATACTGAACTTTACTGCACCACTGACAACCTACAACTTATTTTATTACAATTTTCTCAGTATCCTCAACATATACTGCTTTTAATGTATTTAATGCCAATAGCGTTGACATCAATGACAACCACATATCAGCTACATCCAATAGTCTTTTGATCATTCGGAATTGTATAGGAGTGAATTTGCACCTCATGTGTAAATTCCCCCTTTTTTCCCTCTCCACTTTAGAAAACCAAGTTTGGAGGCTTAATTCCACTTAAGCCCACTGCTTGCATCCCACTTGGTGCCTTTTTTGAGCATTGATGGAGGCATTTTTGTTGGGGAATCCTGCATGGTGCATAGACATTCATGTGGTGCGCTTACATCCCTATAAATTCCCATGACTAAACTTGCAAAGGCGTTACGCTTCTCATTGGGAGTTAAGTCAACGTAATGTCCCCTTCGGCCAAATGACCCAATTATGGTCATTTCTTTCATTCCTTCTTAAAATTCATTCCTTCAACATGTATTCTAGCTTCTTCATAACTTAAAGTGCACTCATTCTATCACTTCACAATCTCACTTTCACTCACTTCAAGCATACAAGCTCTCCATTGCAACAAACACAACACTCCATCTTTGGTAGAACAATTTGGGAACAAAACACCATTGTAGTAGAGGCTCGAGTACTCTCATTTTCTCCCCCAAGCAACCTTGAGTGTTCTTGGTGGAGGTGGTAATCTTCCCTTTCTTTCCTTCTATCACTTGGCTGGGTTAGCACTTTATTTTTTTGTAGTGCTTTTGTGCTTTTCACTATATTACTTTCTTTATCTCATTTCCTTGGTTGTCCTTGGAGGTGGAAACATCTAAATGGGGGTATGACTAAGGCAGATCCCTATACAACCACTCAACATTTTCCTCTCTTTCTATCTATAGGAGTACACACATTCAAGGAGCCAGCTGGCAACTGAATTTCTTGATGAGATCATTCTTACCCATTTCACTCTTTCCTTTCTACTTTGTAATATTAGAGAATACATTATTTACTTAATCACATCATTTTGGCCCTTTAGTTAGTAAGTTGGGCCATTAGTGAGTTTTTCTAGGTTTGACCTCATCTTTGATGTTGTCTGGCCATATAGATGTCAGTGCACTTTAGAGATTCCAGCACGTCGTAGTGTCATCTATAGACCACTATTGTATCCTTGAGTAGAGAGCTTCTTGAGGCATAGTGTTGGACCTAAAAATCAACTTTCCTAGACCCACTTCAAAATTCAGGATTGTAGAGTGGCTGCAGGACTTTATAGTCTTCATCATTCACATCCTCATACCCTAAACATCCCATCTAGCTGAGGTAAGTTAGGGAAGCCTCTTGTGTCTTGGCCCCCTATGACCTAGGGTCTTGCACATGGTGGTCCCCCTCTCTTATATTTTTGGTGAACTAACTTGAACCATTCTACTTCCGTTTTTGCAATATTGGCAATTCCTTTCCTCATACTCTAGGAGTGTTGTAGGTGTGAGTGTTGTGAGGTTTCTTCCTTACAACCTAACCTACAACCCCTAGTTGGCACAGTTGGAAGCTTCCAAAGGTATTACAAGATGAAACCTTAGTTGGGTCACTGTCTTATCCTTTTACCTTTAGGGAATCTATGGAAGTGTTGCTTGGTGTGTGTTATGGCCTCCTTCATGCATCAATCTATCCCCTCTACGTAGCCTATGGACAGTGGTACTAGCATAACTTTTACTCCATAGGACCTTTCGATGGGTTTCAACAAAGAACCATTTCCTCTTTATATTCCTATGAGGATCAATGGGAACATCGTGTCGGGTTTTCTTGTTGACTCGACGTCACAAGTAAACTTAATCACTGAGGAGATTATGTTGATCAACTTTTTACATAAAGATGGGTATGATGCACCCATGAGTACTATTTTCACACATGATGGGGTTTTCGTGCCCCCTTTAGGTAATATTGTCTTGTGAATCTTGGTGGGACCTAAATCTATGAATTTCTTGTTTGACATCAACCTTGGGTCTGGGCTATTTAGGGTAAAATTGGGTATCACTTGGTTGGTAGCGATGAACATGGTAACCTTTTTCATCCATAAATTTCTAAAATTTATCCATGAAGGTTCCGTACATGTAATCCACAACACCGGTTATAGACCACTGGTTGCACATGGTAGCTACTCCTTGGACTACTCTTGGCCTATGCCCATTGGTCATCTCCTTCCTAGGATAAACCTTCTACACCAAACTTATCAGAACTATAAGAAAGGGTGTCTAAGGAAAAAATTTAGATACCCTCCTCCTTATGCTATTACACATAGGCTTGCTCAAATGCTGATAGTGATGCCACTAAAGTTTGAAAGAAGGAAGAAGAGAAGTGCTCCCATGATCCTCCTTCTTCCTCTTTCACTGGTCAGTTCAACGCTTCTTCTCACTCTGCTATGGTACCATCAGGTTTTTCTCCTCGTTTGCAAGAGAATTCTATGGTATGCACTTGGCGAAAGCCTAAGCATCTCACATTCAAGCTTCTTGTTCAACTGAGGGAGCCTATACCAGTTCTATATGATAGGAAGAAGGTCAATCAAGGAGATTCCTCTTTGTCTCAACCTTTGTGGCCTCCTACCGCCCCTACTCCCAAGGAAGCAAGTGGGAATAGGCCTAATACTGAAGCCCTTGAACCAACTCCTCCTGTTCTCTTTAGCCCATCTCTCCTACTTCCCTTCAGGAATCTATTCCTCTGCCAAAAATGGCCATAGTGGATGTTCCTATGGTTGATTAGGAGCCTTTTACTCCTTCACAACCTCTGGCCTCCAGCTCCAATATCTAAAAGAAATGCCTTGCATGTGAATGCAAGTGTTGAGGAGAGGCCCTCTTAGCTGAGAAGGCTTCCTTGCAAAGGAAGGAAGAAGACATGACTGCCCCTGCTTCAAGGCCTCCTATAGTGTCACTCTATTCTCTCCCTTCTGCATCACTCAAGTTTGGTCTTGTGTTATTTCTAGCTTCTGCTATGAGTGGAAACACATCTAACCCCAAGGGGGTACAAGTGTTCATTACTCCTTTAGTGAAGCCACCCTTGCTAATGTTTGTTTTGAATATTTATCCTTTTCCAAAGCCCATGGATATGGTTAATACCTCAGTTGTATCTACTATAGTGCTTTCCTTCTCTTCCTCTGCACCTCTAGCTTCATCTATGGAAATTTCATCTCTTTTGATGAAGAAAGAGGTGGGAAGTGGTCCATTTGGCAACAAAGGGTGTAAGAGGAGCCCACCTTCTTCACAAGGTGGTCCTATGTTGACTTGTTATGTCCTAGTGACGAAACTAGTCCCAGCTTCCCCTAAGTTTGTCACCACTCCCAAGTCACTCAGTGAGCCTAGTGGTGATCCTTAGGCTCAGCCTGCCCCATCCACTAAAATTAGACACAACACTCCTATGGGATGCATGTTTTACTTTGTGGATGAATTTTTGGCCTTGTCAGTGATCTTCACAAAATCATTGACCTTGACTCCATAAGATCTTGGTGGAGATGACCTTGAGGGGTCTTCTTCCTTAGCCCTTGTTGTGGGAGGGATGAACACCTCTCCTCTTAACATCCCTCCACTTGAGGCCTATTCTCATTCCCCATACAATTACCTAGAGTGCGAAGTAGACGACCTCTTGGTTGATCAATATTAGGAGGAGGCTTCTTCTTGATCTTGTCTGTGTCTTTTGTGATGTGTTCCCTCATGAACATGCTATGTGTGCTTGGATAACCCTCATCACCCCTATTGGTGCTTGGATACAGGCATTATTTTTGTTGTTGGAAAAAATTTCTCAATCATTATAGACTGAAACCTCCTTTAGAGCAATGTCGATGTGACATTCTGATTGTCTAGCTGACTAGCAATTTATTTTATCCAATTCTGAACAGGTCGTTGTGACCCTGAAGAATTCTTTCCGAAAGGTTTACTGTGGATTCTATCGCTATAGCAAGGTGTGTTCATTGTGACCTCATAGCACTCAGGAGAGCTTTGGCTGAAAGGCCATTCATTCGTTTATCGACGTAACTCTTAGCGACTGTGATCTTCGGTGAAGCTTATGGTTCTCGCTAAGATGTCTTAGCGAAGTGTTGTTCTCTTGCCGACAGTATATGAATTGATGTCCTTGGGGTAACTTATTATGGCTCGGTGAGAAGTCACCGCGAAATCAAATGTTATGCCGACTGTGTTTTATCAGAGAGACTTAGCCAAAGGAAGAGACTTTGGTAAGATGTCCTACCGAAGTGGAAATGTCTTAGTGACTAAGACTTAAGTTGGAATCTTCAGTATATCTTAATGAACTCGAAGAAAGGTATTAGCGATAGAAGAAAGCTATGCCGACAGGGACTACTTCGGAGTTATTGATATAACTCTTAGGCTTCATTATGAGGTCTGAGCGTAAGCAATTGTCTTGCCGATAGCCAATGGCTATCGGGGTAACTCTTGGCGATAGTCAGTCTTCGGTGAAACATATATAAATCGGTAAGTTCTCTCGGCGATGGACAAATGTTTTGGTGATAGGTGAACACTTCAGAGTAACATATGAAGATCGATATGAACTCTTGGCAATAGGAGTAAGTCTTGTTGACTTCTACTTGGTGCTCAGAAGGCTTGGGGACTTCGGTGTAACTCTATTATTTCGCTATGACCTTCTAGGGAAAAGTGATAAGTCAAAGTGACTACTGAGACTCTTGGTGACATCGGTACGAGTTCAATGTGGCATCAGCGAGACACTGTTAGTGTCTCACCGAGATGCCAATGCAATATGAATTTTGTTGACCGTGTATGACTTCTGATGTGGCATCATGTGGATGAATCAGAAGAGCTGAATTGGAACCGTTGGGAGTTTGTTCGTTGGGACGGTTCTGAGAGGTAGCTCGACAGTCAGGGAATGCCATGGATATAGTTTGAAATTGCAGATGTTTTGTTGTTGGATAGTAGTTCGATCTACAATGAAGTGTGAAGAATTCAAACTATATCAGTGAAGGTTTAAAAAATTTGTAATGGTTGTAACCTAAAATTTTCTATTCGAAGAATGTACATGATGAATGCTGCTGTATAATGACACCAGAAAGATAAGTCTGAAATTGTATGTAATTTTTTATTACTATAATACAAAGTGATTTCTCTTGGTGTGGTGGGTTTTTCTCCTGTAAGGGTTTTCCCACGTATATCTGGTGTTCATGTATGTTTGTCTAAATACTCTATTTCTGTAATCTATCTCATAGTGCATCTCAATTTGACTGTAATTGAAAATTTAAAAGTACTTCTACATTCTTTCCTGAGGTATTGACGTTAGGAAAAAAAAAATCCGCATCTAATTTTCCTTACAAGTGGTATCAGAGCCTGGCCAGTTGTGTTATCCTTGGGGGTATATTGGGTTTTTTGTGTCAATACTGTTCAGTGGGAGTTTTGTAGAGATTGTTATATCTATTTACAGATTAAGATGTCTAGTTCATCTGGGAAGATTGAAATAGAGAAATTCAATGGCAGTAATTTTGAATTGTGGAAACTCAAGATGGAGGATCTCTTAGTAGATCGAGACCTTTGGCTTGTTGTGTCTAGAACTAAACCTACAGGCATGAAGCAAGAAGAATGGGACCTTGCAGATAGGAAAGCAAAGGGGGTGATAAGGCTCTGTTTGGCAGACTCAGTTCTTCTCAATGTGCATGAAGAGAAGTCTGCTTCTCTCTTGTGGGAGAGACTGGAATCTATTTATTAGGGGAAATATTTGGTGAATAAGCTATTCCTGAGAAAGAAGCTTTACTCTTTGAGAATGCAAGAAGGAGGGTTTGTATCTGATCATTTGAATGCATTCATCATGTTGCTCACACAATTAACATCTGTTGGTGTAAAGATTGAAGAAGAAGATCATTGTATGCTTCTGTTATGTTCTTTGCTAGACTCATGGGATCATCTAGTGATGGCTATTGGGAGTACAACATCCAGTTTCAAAATGGAAGATATTGTTGATTCTTTGCTGTCAGAAGAAATGAGAAGAAAATCTTCTGAGATGGTGAATGAGGCTCTTGCTGTCAGAGGAAGGTCAAAGGAGAAAGATAAGAAGAAGGACAAGAAGTCCAAATCAAAATCAGATGGGAGATCAAAGTCTCCTAGCAAGAAGTCCAAGGTGAAGTACTGGAACTGTGGGCAACCTGGTCATGTTCGAAAGGATTGTAAAGAGGAGAAAAAGAAGAAGAAAGGATCTTCCGATAATGGTTCTTCTCATAGTGATGGTGACGCCTTCATTGCAGCCTTGGCTACTCAGGCATTAGATGATGTCCGGTTGATCGATTCGAGCATCGTTCCATGACATCTCACGAGAATGGTTTACAAAAGTATGAAGAATACGATGGTGGAAAGGTGTACTTGGCGAGTGATTCCTTGGAAATTGTTGGCCGTGGAAGAGTCAAATCCACCCCCAATGGCGAATAAAGGGATTAATGATGTTATGCACATACCAGGTCTGACTCAAAATTTACTTTTTGTCAGTAAGCTAAATGATATCAGAGTACAAGTCTTGTTCTCGAGAAGTGGCTGCAAGATGACTAGAGGTTCAATGGTGCTGGCTAGAGGTGCTCGAATTGGTGCCCTGTACAAGCTAGATGCACAAGCTGTTCATTGTAACAGTGTCTCTTCGAAGTCACTGAAAGCTGCTCATGGAGGTAAAGAGGGAATTGTCCCTAATTATGTAAACTCTACGGAAGTAAAACTTCTTGTAGAAAAGACTATGCTTTGGCATCATAGGTTAGGACACATAGGAGAAAAAGGTTTAAAAACCTTGAAGAACAAAAACTTGGTTGAGGGGCTTGAAGATTGTAATCTGGAATTTGAATTCTGTGAACACTGTATATATGGAAAGCAATATCGTGTTTCATTTTATGACAGTCCTCATAAAACTTCTAGTTTGTTAGACTATATTCATTTGGATGTGTTTGGTCCAGTAGATGTTCCTTCTCTGTCTAAATCAAGATGCTATGTGTCATTCATTGATGATTATTCAAGAAGAGCATTTATATATTTTTTGAAAAGTAAATTAGAAGTGTTTAGTCAATTTAAGGAGTTTAAAAATCTTGTTGAAAATCAGACTGGTAAAATAATAAAATGCTTAAGGACTGATAATGGCGGTGAATTCTGTTCTGATGAATTTGAAAGATACTGTAAAGACCATGGAATTAAAAGACACAATACTACACCTTACACTTCATAGTAGAATGGAGTTGCAGAAAGGTTCAATAGGATAGTGATGGAGAGAGCACGAAGTATGCTTAGTAGTGCTGGTTTGGAAGAGAAGTTCTGGGCTAAAGCTACTGCTACTGCATGTTAATTAATCGATCTCCAAACTCTGCTCTTGTTGATAAGACACCTTTGGAAGCGTGGTCTGGTAAGAAGCCCTCTCTTAGACATATTAGAGTCTTTGGCTATGAAGCATATGCACATGTGTCAGATGTAAAAAGATCTAAGTTGGACAACAAGGTTGTTAAGTGTATATTTATTGGCTATAGTGCTAACATCAAAGGATACAAGCTTTGGAATCCTGTTACAGAGAAAGTTGTATACAGTAGAAGTGTAATCTTCCGTGAGCTGAAACCTTCCACTTTGGATCTATAGTCAGAGACAAAGTCGAAAAATAGTAAGGATGTAGCAGCAATTCCTCCTACACCCGAGAAAGAGGAATTGAAGATTCAAAACATACCTGAAACTGAGGAGAGCTCAAGTAGTTCTAAAAGCTTTGAAGAAGATGAACCTTAGCCTCAACCAGTGAGGAGGTCAACCTAAGAAAGGAAACAACTAGATAGGTATGGGTTCTCATTAATTGATTCTACTTGTGCCTATTCCTTGATTTCTAGCATTGATGAGCCTAGGACTGTAAAGGAAGCAATTAGAATGTCTGATTCAGATTCTTGGTTGGAATCCATGAAGGAAGAAATGGCGTCATTAGATAAAAATGAAACCTGGAGTTTGGTGCCCTTTCCTAAAGGTAGAAAACCTGTGGGTTGTAAATGGGTATTTAAGAAAAAGATTGGTCTGGATGGCAGTGTAGAAAAATACAAAGCACGACTAGTTGCAAAAGGTTATTCCCAGGTAGAGGGAATTGACTATGGAGAAATTTTTTCTCCTGTAGCAAAGCTGACGTCTATTAGATTTCTATTGTCACTTGCAGCAGCTTATGACTTATAGGTTGAACAGATGGATGTGAAGACAACATTTCTTCATGGTGATCTTGAAGAAGAAATCTATATGTCCCAGCCTGAGCACTTTGTTGAGAAAGGTAAAGAAAAAATGGTATGCAAATTAAAGAATTCTTTGTATGGGTTAAAGCAGTCACCTAGAATGTGGTACCATAAATTTGATACCTATGTATTATCTTTAGGCTTTGTGAGATCAAAATCTGATCACTGTGTATATTATAAAGCTGAAAGTGATGAAGTGCTTGTTATTGCTCTTTATGTTGATGATATGTTGTTCATAGGAAATAACAAGTTAATGATTTCTGATCTTAAGTCTCAGTTGTCTGCTAAGTTCAAAATGAAGGATCTTGGTGCAGCAAGGTATATTCTGGGGATGGAGATAACCAGGGACAGGAAGAATAGAAAGCTTTGGCTCAGTTAGAGTAAGTATATAAAGACTATTCTAGAGAGATTTTGTATGAATAATTGCAAACAGTTAGTTGTTCCAGTCATGCAGGGAATGAAACTATTTGTTGAGGACTATCCAAAATCTCCTACTGAGATGGAGGACATGAACAGTGTGCCCTATGCTAGTGCTATAGGTAGTCTCATGTATGCAATGGTCTATACAAGACCAGACATTGCCTAAGCAGTGGGAGTACTTAGTCGATTTATGGCTAATCTAGGAAGAATACATTGGGATGTTGTGAAGAGGGTGTTTAGGTATTTGAAGGGAACTTCAGATTTTGCATTGTGTTACCATGGGAATTTGGTTGAATCACAAAGGAATCTTAGCATTCGTGGTTATGTAGACTCTGATTGGGCAGGGGACATTGGCAGCAGAAGATCCACCAGTGGATACTTTTTCATGCTAAATGGTGGTGCAATGAGTTGGATGAGCAAGCGGTAGGCTGTAGTCGCTTTGTCCACTACAAAGTCTAAATACATGGTAGCTACTCATGCTTGTAAAGAAGCTGTATGGTTGAAACATTTGTGTTCTAACATTGGTTTTGATGCAGGGGAAATAACAATCTTATGTGATAGTCAGAGTGCCATTTGTCTGGCAAAGAATCCAACTTTCCACGCTAGGACAAAACATATTGATCTATAGTACCACTTTGTATGAGATATGGTTGAGGATGGAAAGTTCAGTTTGAAAAAATTTGATACTTTGGAGAATGTTGCAGATGCATTGACGAAACCCATGAGCATAGACAAGTTCAGGTGGTGTGTAAGTTCAATGGGCCTTAGTGCCCATGATTTTCAGTAAAGTAATTTTTGTGAGCTTTGGAGGTGTCTAAATGATCTTCGTCAAGTGGGAGATTGTTGGAAAAAGTGTCTCAATCATTACAGACTAAAACCTCCTTTAGAGCAATGTCAGTGTGACATTCTGATTGTCTGGCCGACTAGCAGTTTATTTTATCCAATTCTGAATAGGTCGCTGTGACCCTAAAGAAGTCTTGTCGAAAGGTTTACTATGGAGTCTATCGTTGTAGCAAGGTGTGTTCATTGTGACCTCATAGCGCTCGGGAGAGCTTTGGCCAAAAGGCCATTCATTCGTTTATCGATGTAACTCTTAGCGACTGTGATCTTCGGTGAATCTTATGGTTCTCGCTAAGATGTCTTAGTGAAGTGTTGTTCTCTTGCCGACAGTATATGAATTGATGTCCTCGGGGTAACTTATTATGGCTCGGTGAGAAGTCACCGTGAAATCAAATGTTATGCTAACTGTGTTTTATCGGAGAGACTTAGCCGAAGGAAGAGACTTTGGTAAGATGTCCTACCGAAGTGGAAATGTCTTAGCGACTAAGACTTAAGTTGGAATCTTCGGTATATCTTAATGAACTCGGAGAAAGGTATTAGCGATAGAAGAAAGCTATGCCGATAGGGACTACTTGGGAGTTATCGATATAACTCTTAGGCTTCATTATGAGGTCTGAGCGATAAGCAATTGTCTTGCTGATAGCCGATGGCTATTGGGGTAACTCTTGGCGACAGTCAGTCTTCTGTGGAACATATATAAATCGGTAAGTTCTCTCGGTGATGGACAAATGTTTTGGCGACAGGTGAACACTTCAGAGTAGCATATGAAGATCGATAAGAACTCTTGGTGATAGGAGTAAGTCTTGCTGACTTCTACTTGGTGCTCGAAAGGCTTGGGGACTTCGGTGTAACTCTAGTATTTCGCTATGAACTTCTAGCGAAAAGTGATAAGTCAAAGTGATTACTGAGACTCTTGGTGACATCGGTACAAGCTCAATGTGGCATCGGCGAGACACTATTAGTGTCTCACCGAGATGCCAATGCAATACAAATTCTGTTGACCATGTATGACTTCTGATGTGGCATCATGTGGACGAATCAGAAGAGCTGAATTGGAACTGTTGGGAGTCTGTTTGTTGCGACAGTTCTGAGAGGCAGCTCGATAGTCAGGGAATGCCATGGATATAGTTGGAAGTTGCAGATGTTTTGTTGTTGGATAGTAGTTTGATCTACAGTGAAGTGTGAAGAATTCAAACTATATCAGTGAAGGTTTAAAAAATTTGTAAAGGTTGTAACCTAAAGTTTTCCATTCAAAGAATGTACATGATGAATGCTGTTGTATAATGACACCAGAAAGATAAGTCTGAAATTGTATGTAATTTTTTATTACTATAATACAAAGTGATTTCTCTTGGTGTGGTGGGTTTTTCTCCTGTAAGGGTTTTCCCACGTATATCTGGTGTTCATGTATGTTTGTCTAAATACTCTGTTTCTGTAATCTATCTCATAGTGCATCTCAATTTGACTGTAATTGAAAATTTAAAAGTACTTCTACATTCTTTCCTAAGGTATTGACGTTAGGAAAAAAAAATTTCGCGTCTAGTTTTCCTTACATTTTTGCCATAAACCCTCTTCTATTTATATCATCATTCTTCCATTTTTGTGCTTTATTTTTGATAAATTGGGTATGATGCAAAGCGTTGGGGGCATTTAGGGTTCCCTTCCATGTTGAACCAATTTTTAATTTTTACTTTGTCTTCTTGTGCATTCTTCACATGGCCTGATATAGTGGGGGGTTGATGATAGTTTATTTATACACTATTAATATATATATATATATATATTAATGAGCAGTTTTGACCCCAAAATATCAAGCTACCCCTATGCCCTTTGTTTATGTTTTCTTTATTTTTATTTCTTCTTTATCTTTCTCTCTTCTTTGCTTGAGTTTTCCCTCTTATGTGTGACAATGCTTTTCTTCATCATTTCAATTATCAAAAAATGCATTCATTGCCAATGGATCTTTTCTCGAAAATCCTCACAAAAATTTTCTTCAAAATCATATTCTCAACTTGAAACCCTGATGGAATGTGTTTCCTTCATCATGGGTTCATAAAGAAAGGACTTGAACCTTCCTCCAAAGTGGGAAAAATTTTAATCATCCCCTAGCATGGAGGCAAATTCTTCCTTTTGAATTCCTTGATGGAGTGAACATCTTCCAAAAATATTCCTTGATGAAGGATCGATTTCAGAGAAAGAATATCTACTTTTGAACTATGCATCCCTTGAGTGGACTCTCTCTTCACAGTGGGTTCCCAAGGGACCCCTTCAAAAGTTTTCAAAATTGTTGATAGTTTGTGCAACTATCTGCTCACTTGCCTACACAACCACTTTCTAACTCTATGGAGTCTACTTTCCTTTTAGCTTCCTCCATGTGAGAGATCATGGGGGAGGCTCCCCTATAGGACTCAGAGCCTATAGTGCACTTTCTTAGGTTCCCTCCATGTGAGATATCTTGGGGGTTACCATCCCTATGGGACTAAGATCCTATGGGGCACATCCTTGGGTGTTCTTGATGCTCGAGTTTGTGGAGAATACCTTCCCTATGGTAATGAGAGCCTATGGGGCACTTCCTTGGGTGTTCTTCATGCTTGATTTCATGGATAATACCTTCCCTATAGGATTGAGAGCTTGTAGGGAACTTCCTTTGGGTCTCCTCCATGCTAGAGTTTTTTGGGGACACCTTCCTTATAGGATTGAGAACCTATAAGGTGCTTTCTCTTTTCCTAACTTCATAGTTTTGAGTAGCTATGGGGTCCTTTGCTTGCCCTATACCTTCAGGTATGCTAGACCGAACTCTGCTTCCTTGACGGTTCAGGTATACATTTCTAACCCTACACTCTCCTTGATCTACTTTACTGAGCACTCATCAGTATTCATGCTCACTAAAGTGGGATCAAAATGTATAGGAGTGAATTTCTGCCCCATGTGTAAATTCCACTTTTTTTCCTCTCCACTTTAGAAAACCAAGTTCAGGGCTTAATTCCACCTAATCTCACTACTTTCATCCCACTTGGCACTTGTTTTATTATCATTGGAGGAATTACTATAGTAGATGTCTATACAGTGCACAAACGTCCATGCGGCAAACTTATGTCCCTAGAAGATTCTTGCAGTTGAACCTACAAAGGCATTACACTTCTCATTGGGAGTTAAGTTGTAATTCCCCATTCGGAAGAATGACCTAAATATGGTTGTTTCTTTCATTCCTTCTTCAAATTAATTCCTTCAACATGCATTCTAGCTTCTTCACAACTTCAAGCACTCATTCTATCACTTCACAAGCTCACTTTCACTCACTTTAAGCCTGTAAGCTCTCCATTGCAACAGACACAACACTCAATCTTTGGTAGAACAAGTTGGGAATGAAACACCATTGTAGTAGAGGCTTGAGTACTCTTATTTTCTCCCCCAAGTAGCCTTGAGTGCTCTTGGTGGAGGTGGTAAGCTTCCCTTTCTTTCCTTCTATCACTTGGTTGAGTTAGCACTTTAATGTTTTGTAGTGCTTTTGTGCTTTTCACTATATTAATCTCTTTATCTTATTACATTGGTTGTCCGTGGAGGTGGAAGCACCTAAACAGGGGTCTAACTGAGGTAGACCCTATATAGCCACCCAAAATTTTCCTCTCTTTCTATGTGTAGGAGTACACACTTTCTAGGAGCCAACTGGCAATTGAATTTCTTGTTGAGATCATTCTTTCCCTTTTCACCCTTTCCTTTCTACTTTATAATATTAGAGAATACTTTATTTACTTAATCACATCATTTTGGCACTTTAGTTAGTGATTTGGGTCATTAGCTATTTTTACTTGGTTTGACCTCGTCTTTACTGTTGTCTAGTCGTAAGGATGTCAGTGCACTTTAGAGACACCAGCATGCCACACTATCATCTAAATATTGTGCATGCATCCTTAGGCAAAGAGCTTCCCATGGCATAGTGTTGGACCTAAAAGTCAGCTCGCCTAGCCACACTTCAAAATTTGGGATCGCAAAGTGGTTGTAGGACTTTATAGTCCTCATCATTCTCATCTCCAATAGCCTAAACATCCCATCTAGCTGAGGTAAGTTAGGGAAGCCTCTTGCATCTTGGCCCTCCATGACTTGGGGTCTTGCACATGGTGATCCCCCTCTCTTATAGAAATATAAGCAAGAAAGAACACATTTTTTGAAGCAATCCTATTGAAAAAATATCATTGTCAAGAGCATTCAGGAGAATCATTATCAATCATTTATTGTAGCAATCAAGATCCTAACATCATATCCAAGTTTATGTGTGTTCATATTATCTTGTGAAGGCTAATATACGTTGTTGATAAAAAAGCATCCAATAATTTCAAGTATCCAAATCAATCAATAAAAGAAATATCCAATTCCTTGAAGAGATTTTTTTTACTTATCCTTTGAGGGAATACATTAAAGGGTGGGGACTTGTAGCAAACTATTTTCATTCATCATTTCCTTCCCTTTTTAATTATCTTTCTATCAAGGTTTAATTACCAAACTAGGGTTTGACCAACAAAAACCCCCATACAAACAAAAAAAAATTCCTCTTTGTGTATATGTAGATTACAAGTTGAGGAAGAATTGAAGAGATATTGAAGGAGAAATTTTGCATTGTTGTACAAGTTGTCATCATTGCTCTCAAGCCATAGAAACTAGGTTGTAGAATTTATTTTCAAATTTCTAACAGTGGAACCTATGGCAAAAAATTGCCAAGATCCAACATCAGAGGACTGTCAAATGTTATTTTGGAAAGGGCTACAAGGATCCATTCACCCAAGGGTGAACCAATCCCTTAGCAGATCTCAAAATTAGCTTTTTGTGATAGGTACATGTCATCAGACCCTTTTCAAATCTACTTGGAAACTATGATTTATTTTTTGTACATTCAAAAATTTGTATTTTATGTATTAGGTCTCATTGTTCATTTAGTTTGAGAACTTCAAATTATTTTCATTTGTTTCCAGATCTTTCCTAATGTCCTAAGGACTAAGATCTAGGTCTAATTGGCTCACTATTGAGGTTGAAAGTCAATATTTACACCTTGTGATCTCTTTCCTAATGTAATCCCTAGGGAAAGATACCCATTGAGATTCCTAAGGTTTTATACACATAAAAATTTTGGGGATACCTTTCCCCACATTTTCAAGGATTATAATTACTACTTGGTTTGACATGGTATTGATGATGTGGTTAAGTTATAGAACATATAGGGTTTTCTCATGTAGATTGGGCACATAACTTGGATAGTCAAAGGTCCATTAGGCTATGTTTCTATTTTTTTTGGAGGTGTAGTTATTTGGATGAGTAAAAGAAAACATGCAATTGTTTTTACACCATAAAAGTAAACTACACTAATGCTACACATGCACCTAAGGAGATAGTATGGTTACAAAGATTTGGTATAGGTATTAGTTTTTATTGTAGGATTGTGAGGAATAGTTGTGACAATTAGAGTGCCATATTTTTGGCTAAAAATTCTATGTATCAGGGTATGTGCAAGATCATCATGGAAAAAACAGGCCCTTAAGTGGCAAAAAAATTAGAAAAATCAGAGTTAGGTAACTTGACATAAAAAATTGAATAAGTTATCTATATTATTTCAAAAATATGTAAGAATAGAAACTATAGAAAATTGAATCTAGTTTCTAAACTACTAGGTTTTAAAAAAAAAAAGAAGCTATTTGGTGAAAAATTGAAATTTCAATGCAATAGTACTTAAATTTGAGGGAAAAAATAAGAAGTAGGTGTCTATCTGACCACCCTAACCACAATAAAATGATAATTTTTTTTATAATATTTTATATATAAGTAGAAGAATCATGTCCTGAAGTGATGAATATTTTTTTGTAAATTTTTTTCTAAGTAAACAATTAATTATGAAATTTTTATTACAACTTTTAAAAAGTCTAAAAAAATCATATGTCTGACCACCTTAACTTGGTCAAAACTTCATGAAATTCAATTTTTCTTTTTTTAATCCTATAGTATGCGAAGCATAGAATGTGACACATGTTTTGGATTCAAAAAATGTGATACCATTTGAAAGCTATAGATGTTTTTCAATCAATCTATCAATCAGGACTTTAATCATAATTTGAATAGAAAATGAATAATAATTACTTACTAAATTCAAAGTAAATAATAATTTGTATTGGTGGAAAGCTGAGAATCTCCTTTAAAAACCCATTTTGTTTCATCAATTTTGGGTAATAAAAAAGTCATTAACCACATACCCATCATATTGCCACTTTTTGGCCCATCATTATCATACTAAGAATGTTGATATTATTTATCACTTTTTATGATAAATGGTTCAAAATGATAAGTCCTTGATTGAGAAATTTTATACATAAGATTTAATTTTATAGTTTCTTTCACAAAGCCAACAACAACAAATAAGTGCTCTTGGTTTAGGAAGGACATGACCCCTTCCCACCATACTTAACGTTATTAATTTTATCTCATGGATGTAATTGTAATGTATAATATCAAGTGGGATAATGTTAGCATAGGGTTATATTGACCTTGCAATCCTAAGACATTTTCTAGTTGTTTCCATGTTCTGTGGAATGGGTTGGATGCCTAGGTGACGAGAGGATAAAATATTTAATATTTATATGATATTTTTTAATTGAATTCATAGAGGTGGAAATATGTTTGATGGTGGTTACAAGTCATGATGGATGAAATTTTATATTCAATTTTGGCATCCTTTTTGGTATTGGAGTCAACTTGACTTGCATGTGGTTGCATCTTGACATTTTTCATTTGTATGTCATCCAATATTGGGCAACCAAGTGTGCATGTATGTTTGTGTGTTGTTTATGAGTCCTTTAGAGCCATCAAAGAGTTATGGTGCATCAGATAGTTATAGTTTTGATTATCTATGGGATAGGTTCCCATATGAGATCCATGTGAAGCTAATTATTTATTTATTATATTTATTGGCTTCTCATTTTGTTAGGTGTCATTTTACCTTTTTTTTGGGTTGATACAATGGTTTTTTCTCTCACTTAATTTTATATATCAGAAACATTAGATAGTAGTTTCATATATTGACTTGTAGGTAACCAATCATTGTTTGATTTCTCAAAGAATTGAAGTGAAAAATATTTTTGTATACATCTATTTGAAGATTAATAATATTATTTCCTTCTTTCTCATGTGGATTTTTTTCTTGGAAGTATAATTTTTCACATTGAACAATAGGGGAAATGGTGTTGCTTTATGGCCTAGGTCATAGAACACCACACTTCTCCAATTGTCACTAGAAAATGTCATAGGATCCCAAATTGTATTGACTATCAACCCCAAAGGTGAGTCAATTCTCAACAAGGAAGACCTAGGAGTGGGTTCTTTAAGCTTTGAGGGGTTCACCACAAGTAAAAGCATCGAAAAGAAAATTTAACATTCAACTCACAAAACCTAGTAATGCAAGCCAAATAATGAGTGCAAATGATGAAATTAAACAACATAAAGGTAGGATGTGTGTACCTGGGAAGTTTGGAAATGTAATGAGGATTCTAGAAATGAAAAAATACTATCAAAATATGCTAGGGAGGATTAATACTCCCTTATTATTTTCTTAGTTTCGCTGCTATTTTTTGGGGAAGATGCAAAATCTTTGGATGTCAAAACAAAATCTGAAAGAATCTCTACAAAATTCCATTTGGAGGATTAATATGCCCTTGCTGTCAACTTAGTCCAATCTTGAATTTTTGAAATCTCTAAATGTGATCTTGAGGATCAATGTCTGCACTTCCTTCTTCTCAGATCTCAACTTCTGAAACTTCCAAATCTAGCCTCTAGGTGAGTTTCCATGAAAATGACAACTTTGCAATGCAACTTTGCAACTTTGCAACTTTTCACTTCAAATAATCTTCAAGTATTCAACCTAAATCGATAAACACAAACATCCAAGAGAGGAAAAACTTGTTGAGTGTTGGTAAATGTGGGTTTGCTTGGTCAAACCCCTTGTTGGTAATTAAACCTTGGAATTAAATGAAATAATGAAGGGAAATGATGAATGAATAAAGTGCTATGTTGCAATTCACCAAACCATTTTTATGAAATTTACAAAAAAATTTGGGATGGATAGCTTGAGTGTAGATCTTGGAATGCTTGAATGCTTGATAGATCTTGCCTTGAATTTCTTGCTTGAATCAAAACTCTACATCACAAATGTTAGCTCAAAAACACACATGATGCAAGAATATCCTTGATATGATTCCTAAATCTTGATGATGGCTCCAAATTCTTGATGAATTGCTCTTGAATGCTCTTGATCTCATAAAATTTCCTTAGGAATGATCATTCAACTTGCTAAATGAGAAATGAGTGAAATAAACTTGTATTTATACTTATCCATGCTTAATATCATAAAATTACACCACACCAAGCCAACATATGAATTCATAGATTAAAGGAGGCTAAATCCCACCAAGATTTGAAATTAAATCTCAAAAATAACCTAAAGGGGTTTAAGACGCCCTAGGTGGCATCTTAGTCTCGAGGCATGAAACCCAGGGCACAGACTCCAAAAAGGGGTCCAATTAAGGCTCTTTTGAAATCAAGGTCCCAATACCTTTGGGATACAAAGACGCCCTAGGTGGCATCTTAGTCTTGACCGAAAAATTAGGGACACAACCAAAATCATTAAATTATCATTTATCCATTGATGTTTGTTTGGATTAGCCATAAAAAGATATAATTTATTAGGCTTGTGGATGTAGAATAGGACCAATTAAGACATAAATAAGGATAAATACAGCATGGCGGGCCCAAACAAGTGTGAAAATGCAAGGTATGCATTTTCCTACACTACACACATAAATATGGTGTTAGCTTTGGTATTTCTAATTTAATTCCTTTATGTTGAATGTACCAATCATAATATCATATTTTATAATCTTTGTTTCATATTTTCAAACATATTATATGTTATTAACAATTCGTTTCACTATTTTTCTCAATATTCATACACACATGCTATATCATAAAATAGATAAGTTTGTCATAAAACATACATACATTTAAGCATCGATCAATAAATGGAAATAAAACCCAAACCTAACCATGCAAGGAAATAAATACGAATGATTTCAAAGATAATAAATTATAGACTAAAATCCATAACAATAGTTGATAACATACATAAGTGTGTCAAAAATTGAACACATGATCCCTAACATGCGAAGTACATGATGAAAATAAGTAAAATTGAGTATAAAATATCCTCATGCAAGGGGTCAAATAAAAAATATATATGTAAAAAAATTTAATGCGTGAAAATTTCTTCAAATTATTTGCAAGATATTGATCCATAAAGGTTCCTATTGTAGCATCATAAATTATCAACCCTAACAATTTCACACTATGTTTGGCTCCCCCTTAAGTGCTTGGACCTAAATGTGCTTACTATTTTCCTATTTTATTATCATTTTTATAAAATCAAGTTATATTTGGGAATTAAATTAAATTCTTTATTTAACGAGCATCGAAAACAAAAAATAGGTCTAGACTAGGGTACTCTCTTTCTTGTTTTCCCTATTTTTCCCAACTTTAAATATTTCATTATTTTCATTAATATGTTTACAAATTTATGTTCAATTGTTAGCCTTTTATCATAATTAATATGGGAAATATTGAAATACATATAAATACAAGTCCTTTTCATAATTTGGATATCTAGCAATTTTAATATCAAGTGAAAATCCTAAAAATAAGAAAATAAGAAGCATTTTTACAACACTTTTATTAGTCAAGATCATGTCAAAGTATAATCAATATTTTTCATATTTTATGTTAATTATCCCTGTGAGTACTAACACTTGTAGGATCTCCACTCAATTATCAATATTTCTCCTTGCATGAGATGTGCGAAATGACTTTAGTCCATCCACAAATAAATATTTCAATGGAAAATTGCTAGCATATGAGTTATCACTTATAATTTGTTTTCCTCTACCCAACCTAGGGTATGCAATCTTTATCCAATGTCATCATAGACATTGTGGAGCTGAAAATGTGAAAATGGGATTTGACTTAGGTTAGTCCATATACAACACAACCCTTTCTCCCTTTTTTTTATTGTAGGTTATACATATGAAGTGGATGTGGAGAATATTGAAGACATAAGATCAAGATCAAGCTTTCAATAACATTCATTCATCAAATTAGGTCAATATCAAATATTCACATACTAACGAAGTTCTGAATATGATTCTAAGAGGGAAGAACCTAATACTTTAATGCACATGCACATTCTTTGAAATTACAGAAACCATAATTTTGAGACTAGGGAACCCACACATCAAGAAAGTTTTATCTCAAACTTGAATCCCAAGTTCCTCTATCTCTACTCTTTTCTCTCCTATTTTTTTTCATTTGTATCTATTTTGAGTTTGAATGGATTAGTAAAATTTTATTGTTGTTACATAGTTGACCTAGTTTTCTATCACAAAATCACACACATCACATAAATTCACATATTTTTAATCTAATAAACACCCAAAGGGGACTAAAACCCTAATCAACCATTATAGCTCTTCCTTGTCTTCTATGATCATTTTTGTGTTCCCCCAATATTGTAGGTTGTGTTGTTATATGGAGTCTAATCAGACTTAGATGTTATAAAGGCATTGGGAGTTATTTTTCTATTAGCCGACATAAAAAAACCCTATTTTGTAACTGAAAAGGTTTAAGGGCTAGGGTTTCCATTGACATTGTATTGTAGCATTTGCAGTAGTATTGAGTTGCAAGGATTGCGGGTTGTAATTAGTTCAATTTGATTGATAATAATATTAGAATCTATGTTGGTGGATGTAGCTTGAGTTTGGGTGAACCACATTAAACATTGTCTCTCATTATTATTATTTCTATGTTTTTCATTCCTCTATGTAATCTTTATTTACATTTAATTGATATTTTTTTTAATACAGTTCCTAACAAGTGGTACCAGAGTGGGTTGCATTTAATTATCATCTATAGGAAAGTCTCATGGTTGAGTGGTAGTTTCATGGTTAAGTGGGAGAAATGGCAGATGATGGTCAATTGAAGGTAGATAAATTCAATGGGTAGAACTATCAGTTATGGAAGATGTAGATGGAAGATTATCTCTATCAAAAGGATTTATGGAGTTTGTTGGAATGAATAGCCAAGAAATTGATAACAATGATTGATGAGGATTGGAATCTTCTAGATAGAAAGGCACTGGAAGCCATTCATTTATTCTTGGCACAATTAGCGGAATTCAATATTACAATAACAAAGACAACTCAAGATTTGATGGAAACCCTAGTGAAGTGATATGAAAATCCTTCCACTTTGAGTAAGTTATTTCTTATGAAGCATTCATTTAATATGAAAATGGTAGAAGGTGGGTCAGTTGTTGATTATTTAAATGAGTTTAATATGGTTACTAGTCAATTAACTTCTATAATTGTAAAATTTGATGAAGAAGTTAGTGCTCTTTTGATTCTATGTTCTTGGCCTAGAAGCTAGAATAGCTTGGTAATGGCTGTTAGAAATTATGTTTCCGGTTTGAATACATTGAAATTTGAGGATGTTGTTAGTGTTATTTTGAGTGAGGAAATTTTGTAAGAAAAGATCAGGTGGAACATCCACATTAGGCAATGTTTTGAATGCAGAAAGTAGGGGCAGAACAAAGGAGAGAGGAAACAATTCTAGAATTCATGGGAAGTAACAAGGAAAATTAGAGCACAAAAAGTCCCAATCTAGAGACAAGAAAGATTTGTGTACTATGGTAAGCTGGATCATTTAAAGAAAGATTGTTGGTCTCAAAAAAATAAAGGAGACAAAAAGGAAGCAAGTAAAGAGGAAAATGTGATAAGTAACAAATATGATGAGAATGCTTTGATTCTTTCCCTTGATAATGTTGATGATTCATGGGTTTTAGATTCAAGGGCTTCATTACATGCTACATCGTAGAGAAGTTATTTTCTTCGTTATGTCCAAGGGGATTTTGGGCTGGTTTATTTGGAAGAAAATGAACCCTATCAGATTGTTAGAAAGGGAAGAATTAAGATTAATTTTTAGGATGGGAATCATTGGCTACTATAAGAGGTAAGGCATGTTCGAAGGCTGAGTAAAAATTTAATTTCAGTAGGGCAGCTAGGTGATCAAGGTTGCACAATTACTTTTAATGATAAAAATTGGAAGGTTTCAAAAGGTGTGAAAGTAGGCACCTTATATATATGTATAGGTCATATTTTTCCTTCTACTTTAGTTGTTGTAGAGAAAATGCAAAAAATTTCAAAAACAGTTGTTGTGGGTTTGCAGGAAGAGACTAAAATAGTTGCTTTAGGTTCTGAGAAAACATTGTGGGATAACAAACTTGGGCATATGAGTGAAAAAGGTATGAAGGTACTTCATTCTATGAAATTTTTACCAGGTCTTGTTGGTGGTTTTTCTTGTAAACCAAGTTTGTCTCCTATTCTACCTATGGAGTAGCCATCTCCAATCAAGGGCAGCTCAGAGGACCTGGACCAACTGACAAGATCAAAAGATCTTTTGCACTTTAGGCTCTGCAGAACTAGGGTGGGTATACCCACACAATGCCTTAAATGTGAAAAGACATTGCTTTTTATAGCAGATGACTCCTGATGCCAAGTGTTGAGAACATCAAATAGGGCTAGATTCTCAGTTACAAAACACTTGAAGCAACAAGGAGGTAGGACATAAACTAAACAAAAGATATTCAATGATTTTAAAAGGTTTTCTGAGAGGAACTAGGCTGCAAATAGATTAGTGCCTAATCCAGGATCATGGAGTCACACACAAAAGATGGAATTCATCTGCAAACAAGACTCAATCAGTGGATTTTATTTTTCTAATGCCTTACATTAGCTATCAGTGCCTTACACTGACAATCCGGCTCTTGTATCAACAAAACTCTTCTTACCAAATCCAACCTACAAACAAGTAATCACTACTATCTATTCAAAGGATTTAACTGCTTCCTTGAAGTAGACCTATCAACAAATAACACAGTCCCATGAAGTATGTGAAGATGAACAAAAACACCTTATGCATTTATTCAAATGATTAAAAGCCTACAAATGTGGAGACAATCTAATGATATGCATGAAATATAAGCATCTTCATGTATTCCTTGTACAAACTGATTGCATTTATAGAGGAAATCAAAGTTACAGACCAAAGACTCAAAATCATGACTCAAGACTAAACCCTAATCTATCTCAGACTAATCCCAAACTCAAAAAAAGGTGGAACCAGAACACCAAGGTTTAGAATCCCTCACACTGGCCATGAAATCTCCCTTTATAGGAACAGGGAGAGCAACAAGCAACCAACCAGGGTGACATTACACGTCAGCAGTTAACTGAAAAAACCCTAAACAACACACAGGCTGAGTCACCAATCCACCACCAACATCAGGACTATATTGAATGTTCACGTCAAGTGAATCCATGAGAAAGCTCGATGCAGATCCGATCAAATCAAATCAGGTAGGACAGACATGGGTGACCATGGCGACTAGAACAAGTCTGTCAGCCAACATCAAATCAGCCCAAGAATCCATGCACCCATACCTCTGAACACACCATCCTATCCTCAGAGCCACCATGAATGCAAATTTGGCGTATCTAGTGACCAACTCTCTATCGCCATGAATGCTCTAGGCTTCTGGTCTTCACGCACAATGCACAACTAAAACCTTGATCGTGCGAAAATGAATATTGGTCATCGATCAATAGTGATTATGCAGATGTCTTTTACATCTTCATTAGCCGTTGAACCCAGCTACCACATGTGACTCCTGCGCCCACTATTGATCAGATGCCAGTCAACTGGGGACTGTTGATCTCTGTTTGAATGTATGCACTGCGGTGCGAGTTCAGAGGTGGGTTCCATGTGACACGTGGCAGGCAGACACTCTCCTCACAGAGCATAAAGATCAGGAAAGTCACATGAGCGCCCAAGCACTGGCCATCAGATCATAACAATGGTTGCCCACGAGCTGTTGATCTTTGTGGAAAAGAACATGGGCTCCACCATCAGCAAGACATAAAGAGGTCGGGGAGACCACATGCCAAGAATCATGTGTTACATCGAGCGCTGAACACAGTCGGCAAGAGGCCACCAAGTCGGCGAAACATATCGACCAGACAAAAGGAAGTTAGGGAGACATCTCGCCGAAGTCCGCATATTGCACAAAAAGCATCATAAAATCGGGGAGAGATGGCCGGGTTGGCTAGACATCATGGAAAAGTCACCGCGACCGAAGGGAAGTCACACCGAGTGCCAAAGGGGCCATCAAAGTCGATGAGACAAGCAGGATTCGGGGAGACATCTTCCCGACATAAAGAATACAAGCCGATAGGAAGGGGTCTTGGGGAGACATCACAAAGTCAGGAAGATGTCACCCCGAGAGCCAAAGGTCATGTCGAAGGCACAGCGGGGGGCTGGTGCAAGCAGTAACAAGGGGCCGGTAATGAACGAAAAATGGGGCTCGAGGGGACCAGACTGAGGCAGAGCCGGAACCAAGAAAGAGAAGGAGTCGAAGCCAGAGACAGGAAAGACATGGAGTTGGAGCCAGAGCGAGGGACAAAAAGGAAAAAAAGAGACCGAGACTGAAAACCATCTTGCTCCCACCTCCGCAAAAGACCACAGAGGCGGAGCCGGAACTGACACGAGACAGAGAAGCCGCGGGGCCGGGAGCGGGACAAAACCCAAAACAGGAAACTTGAAAAAAGTTCCAAAATAGATTCCCGTTCCGATCCCGCGCCCACTAAAGGAAACAAAAAAAAAGACAAGTGAAGAGGCAGAGCCGGGGCCAGAATGGAACCCGAAAAAGAAACCAAAGGCAATATCCTGATTCTAATTTCACTCTAGTTCCACCCTCGCTAGACAAAGAAAAACACAAGGCAAGGAAGAAAAGAAAGATCTAGCCATCTAAGGCATGAACACTTAGCACGCTGAGCTCAACCCTGGTGGGAGCCCATTTACCCCACATGCCAAAATGATAGAAAATTCTGAAGCTAAAGATTTGTCAGGAAGATCAGAGGCAAACAACTAGAAAATGAGAGAACCAAAATAGGCACTAACATAGGCTCCAGTTGGGGATGTATGCCCCTGGTGGGCATAGCAAGAATTCAGATCTTAGGGTGAGCAGACCAGAACAAAAGGAAACCCAAAATAGTGAGGAGCTAACCAAACAAGGTTAGCAGACATAGCAAAACAAAACTGACCAGAAAAGCAAAAACCTAACCTAATGTTCATGGAAAAAAAATTCTTCAGATGAAGAACCACTTCAAGAATTATCCGTGAACAAGCAATTCAAGAGTCACATTGTTGATTCTTTGTTTCATTTGATGACACCAGGCCACCAAATGAAAATGAGGGCTAGCATTTACCCCTGTCAAATACAATTCTGTAGAATGAGCTGGTTTCCCCTAACTCATGCTTGCCTCTGCCAAACAACAACAATATGAATGATAACACCCCTGCAAACACAAGTATCTGATTGCCTCTGTACAAGTGAAAACTTGCTCTCTGTTTAGTTTTATCTTCAACTAGCAACCAGATCCAATAAACTTTATTATTGCCACACTCTTGATTGTCTGATTTTATGTCATGTGACAATACCTGTGAATACTGATCAAGACCATATGAAAACATAGTCTGATCACAAATGGTTACCTAATAAAACATGTTAGTACCTCTCAACAGGCTATCATATTCATCATTATAAACATGTACATGATCCTTATGCATTTGAAAGTCAGGCATACTTTCAAAATGCTGACTGTTATGTGACAAAAGGCTATCATACTCACTATTTACATTACCTTGAAGCTGAAAACAACTACCTCCAGTGCTCTGCATATTGTCACATTCTGTGAAAACTTCATCAAGTGTATACAAAGGGATAAACTCACCATTCAACACATCTTGCAACTGCTCTATATCATTTTCAATAGGAGGAGGCACATCATTAGTGCAATGATGGTTTAAACTACTATTCCCACTTCCTCTTTTGACTTGGCTCTGTTCTTCATCATGCTGGCAATGAGAGTCATCAAAGGACTCTGACTCATCCTCATGGTGTGCCTTAAGCATGGTATCATAGCTTGTAGAGGGAACAACGAACAACAATGCATCTTGCAAATGAAACCTATCCTTCTACAACTATCGAGTTGCAATATTCAAATATCTCTTGATGACAGTGCTTGATCTCACCAAATAAGGGAACTAAAGTTCTTTTAAATATTCAAAAGCATGAAGAATACCTAGGAACATTGCAGCCATGGAACTATCTTCAAATATTCAGCAGGTTCACCTTGACAGAGTCGCCACCTCTTTGTAGAGGACTGAGCTTCAAATGGTATGAAGCTCACTTACATGTAAATATTTCTCTGAGTTCCATCTGACAGAGCACCATAGATCTTGCAGCTTTCAGGTTCACTACAACAAAACTTTTCCCTAGGCCACAGATTCTTCAAGCTTTGAACAAAACCAACATAGCAAACGATATGACTCTTTTGATATGGCACTTTATAACTGGATTTCTGAGTAACTCCCCAGGGGAGTTGCCATCTTGTTGGTGGTTTTTCTTGTAAACCAGGTTTGTCTCCTATTCTACCTATGGAGTAGCCATCTCCAATCAAGGGTAGCTCAGAGGACCTGGACCAACTAACAAGATCAAAAGATCTTTTGCACTTTAGGCTCTATAGAACCAGGGTGGGTATACCCACACAATGCCTTAAATGTGAAAAGACATTACTTTTTATAGCAGATGACTCCTGATGCCAAGTGTTGAGAACATCAAATAGGGCTAGATTCTCAGTTACAAAACACTTGAAGCAACAAGGGGGTAGGACATAAACTAAACAAAAGATATTCAATGATTTTAAAAGGTTTTCTTAGAGGAACTAGGCTGCAAACAGTTCAGTGCCTAATCCGGGGTCATGGAGTTACACACAAAAGATGGAATTCATCAGCAAATAGGACTCAATCAATGGATTTTGTTTTGCTAATGCCTTACATCAGCTATCAGTGCCTTACACCAACAATCCAACTATTGTATCAACCAAACTCTTCTTACCACATCCAACCTACAAACAAGTAATCACTACTATCTATTCAAAGGATTTAACTGCATCCTTGAAGCAAACCTATCAAAAAATAACACAGTCCCATGAAGTATGAGAAGATGAACAAAAACACCTTATGCATTTATTCAAATGATTAAAAGCCTACAAATGTGGAGAAAATATGATGATATGCATGAAAGATAAGCATCTTCATGTATTCCTTGTACAAACTGATTGCATTTACAGAGGAAATCAAAGTTATAGACCAAAGACTCAAAATCATGACTCAAGACTAAACCCTAATCTGTCTCAAACTAATCCTAGACTCAGAAAAATGTGGAACCAGAACACCAAGGTTCGTAACCCCTCACACTGGCCATGAAATCTCCCTTTATAGGAATAAGGAGAGCAACAAACAACCAGCCAGGGTGACATTACATGCCAGCAGTTAACTGAACAAACCCTAAACAGCATGCAGGTTGAGTCACCAATCCACCACCAACATCAGGACTACATTGAATGTTCACATCAAGTGAATCCATGAGAAAGCTTGATGCAGATCCGATCAGGTCAAATCAGGTAGGACAAACATGGGCGACCATGGTGACTAGAACAAGTCTGTCAGCCAATATCAAATCAGCCTAAGAATCTGCACACCCATACCTCTGAACACGCCATCCTATCCTCAAAGTCACCATGAATGCAAATTCGGCAGATCCAGCAACCAACTCTCTATCACCATGAATGCTCCAGGCTTCTAGTCTTCACGTGCAACAAACAAATGAAACCCTAATCGCACGAAAATGAATATCAGTCGTTGATCAACAGTGATCGGGCGGCTATCTTTTAAATCTTCATTAGCCGTTGAACCCAGCTACCACATGTGACTCCTACGCCCACTGTTGATCAGATGCCAATCAACCGGGGACCATCGATATCCGTTTAAATGTATGCACTACGGTGCGAGTTCAGAGGTGGGGTCCATGTGACACATGGTGGGTGGATGATCTCCTCGCAGAGCATAAAGATCAGGCAAGTCACATGAGCACCCAGGTGCTGGCCATCAGATCATAACGATGGTTGCCCACGGGCCGTTGATCTCTGTCGAAAAGAACATGGGCTCCACCATCGGCAAGACATAAAGAGGCTGGGGATACCACAGGTCGATAATCATATGTTACATCAAGCGCTAAACACAGTTGGCAAGAGGCCACCAAGTCGGTGAAACATATCGGCCAGACAAAAGGAAGTTGGGGAGACATCTCGCCGAAGTCCGCATATTGCACTGAAAGCATCATAAAATCGGGGAGAGATGGTCGGGTCAGCCAGACATCATGGTGAAGTCACCGCGACCGAAGGGAAGTCACACCGAGCGCCAAAGGGCCCATCAAAGTCGATGAGACAAGTAGGAGTCGGGGAGACATCTCCCCGACACAAAGAATACAGGTCGATAGGAAGGGGTCTCGGGGAGACATCAAAAAGTCGGGAAGATGTCACCCCGAGAGCCAAAGGTCATGCCGAAGGCACAATGGAGGGCCGGTGCAAGCGGTAACAAGGGGCCGGTAACGAATGAAAAATGCGGCTCGAGGGGACTAGACTGAGGTGGAGCTAGAACCAAGAAAGAGAAGGAGTTAGACCCGGAGACAGGAAAGACACAGAGTTAGAGCCGGAGCGGGGGACAAAAAGGAACAAAAGAAACCGGGACCGAAAACCATCCTGCTCCCAGCTCCGCAAAGGACTGCGGAGGCAGAGTCAGAACCGACACGAGACAGAGAAGCCGCGGGGCCGGGAGCGGGACAAAACCCAAAACAGGAAACTTGAAAAAAGTTCCAAAATAGATTCTTGTTTCGATCCCGCGCCCACCAAAGGAAACAAAAAAAAAGACAAGCGAAGAGGCAAAGCCGAGGCCGGAATGGAACCCGAAAAAGAAACCAAAGGAAATATCCTGATTCTGATTTCACTCCGGTTCTGCCCCCACCAGACAAAGAAAAACACAAGGCAAGGAAGAAAAGAAAGATCTAGCCATCTGAGACATGAACACTTAGCATGCTGAGCTCAACCCTGGTGGGAGCCCATTTACCCGACGTGCCAAAATGACAGAAAATTCCCAAGCTAAAGATTTGTAAAGAAGATCAAAGGAAAACAACTGGAAAATGAGAGACAACCAAAATAGGCACTAACAGGTTTAAAATGTATTAATATGGATTTTTGTGAAAGTTGTGCGTATAGAAAACAAAAGAGAGTTATTTTTCTCAAGGATGGGAAGCAAAAGAAAGATGAAAAGTTGAAGCTTGTGCATACAGATGTATGGGGAACAACTCAAGTATATTCTCTCGGTGGCTCTTAGTATTATGTTCAATTCATAGATGATGTAGCTAGGAAGGTTTTGATTTATTTCCTTAAGCATAAATTTGATGTATTTGAAATATTCAAGAAGTGTAGATGCTTGGCTGAGAATGAGATAGGTAAAAGATAAAAATATCTTAGATCTAATAATAGTGGTGAGTATTGCAGCAAATAATTTGATGATTATTGTTCCTTTAATAGAATTTGTAGGAAAAAAATGGTTCTAGGGACTTGACAAGAAAATGGAGTGGCTGAGCACATGAATAGGATAATAATAGAGCATGCAAGGAGCATGAGATTTCATGTTGGGATGCCTTTCAACAAGTGGGAAGAGGTTGTCAATATCAGTGTATATTTAATTAATAGAGGTCCTTCAGTTCCTTTAGGTTGTGGTATTCTAGAGGAAGCATGGAAAAGTAAGAAGGTGAGTTATAATTTTCTCAAAACCTTCAAATGTGAAGCATTTGCACATGTAGATTCTAAAAATAGAACCAAGCTAGATGAAAAATAAAAAAAGTGTATATTCATTGGATATGGCATTGATGAATTTGGTTATAGGCTTTGGGATGTTGAAAATCTAAAAATTGTGAGAAGTAGGGATGTTGTATTCAATGAGAAGGTGTTGTACAAAGATCACTTGCAACAGTATGAGAAGAAAGAAAAGGATTTTGTGGTGTTAGATGATACTCTAGATAGTAATGTTCTAGTGGTTCCTCATGCTCCACAACAAAAAGAAGAAATACCACAAACTCTAGTGAATGTTAGATGATCAACACGACTAAGTAGACCTCCAGAAAGGTTTTCTCCCTCTTTGTATTCTATTTTGTTAACAAATGTTGGTGAACTAGAAGGGTATGATGAAGCTATGTAGGTGGATATGCAGGCTCAGTGGGAGCATACAATGGAAGAAGAAATAGACTTCTTGTTGAAAAAATAAAACTTGGGAATTATGCAAGTTTCCTATAGGTAAAAAGGCTTGACCACAAAAATGGGTTTATAGGATGAAAGAGGAAGATGGAGGTAAGAATATATTTAAATCTAGATTAGTAATCAAACGATTTTCACATAAAAAAGCAATTGATTTTGTTGATTTTTTTTCTCCAGTTGTTAAGATGACTTCTATTCATACTATTTTAAGTATTATGGTTGTTGAAGATTTGCATTTGGAACAACTAGATGTGAAAACTTCCTTTCTCCATGGTGATTTGGAGGAGGAGATATATATGGAACAACCCCAAGGATTTGAGGCCAAAGGTAAGGAGAAATTGGTGTGTAGATTGAAGAAGAGTTTATATGGCTTGAAATAAGTACCTCGGTAATGATACTTGAAATTTGATAGTTTTATGGTTCAACAAGGCTATAGCAGGTGTAATTCTGACCATTTTGTTTATTTTAAGAGGTTGGATAATGATAAATACATTATTTTATGTTTATATGTTGATGGAATGCTTGTAGCAGGGTCTAACATGGATCACATAAGTGATTTAAAACAACAATTAGAAAAATCATTTGCTATGAAGGATTTGGGGGCAACAAAAAAAATCCTTGGTATGATAATTTACAGAGATAGGCAAAAAAAGAATTGACTCTATCTTAGGCTAGCCATTTTGAAAAGGTGTTGTAGGGATTCAACATGGATAATGCAAAAAATTTCATCACACCTTTGCCTAGTCATTTGAAATTGGCTAAAGAGATGTGTCCTAAGACACAAGAGGAGGAAGAAAAAATGTCTAAAGTACCATATGCTTTAGTTGTAGGAGGTTTAATGCATGTCATGGTATGTACAAGACCAAATATTGTAAATGATGTTGGAGCCATAAGCAAGTCCATGAGTAATATTGGATTGGAGCATTGGAATGCAGTAAAATGGGTTCTCAGGTATTTGAGTGCTACATCCAATAACCATTTATGTTTTGGGGGCTCTAATACTGATTTAGCATGTTATGCAGACTCAAATTTGGTAGCGGATATTCATACCAGATAGACTACTATAGGTTATGTCTTTACTATAGGTGGGACAACAATAAGTTGGATCTCACTATTGCAAAAGGTGGTTGCTTTATCCACCACAAAGGTAGAGTATGTAGCTACAATAGAAGCAAGTAAGGAAATGATATGGCTACAATCCTTCATGGAAGAATTCGGAAAAATAAAATCCAATAGTTCTTTTTTTATAGATAGCTAGAGTGCCATACATATTACAAAGAATTATCCCTTGCATTCAAAGACCAAACACATACAGTTGAGGTATCACTTCATTCAGTCGGTGTTGGATGATGGAAAATTAAGGTTGCAAAGGATACATACAAATGACAATATAGTGATATGTTTACAAAGGTAGTTCCAAGGGAGAAGCTAAGCTCCTCTTTAGGTTCAGTTGGTCTTCAAGATTAAAAACAATTAAATTAGAATAGCAGCGTTGCTTATTTCCAGTGGGAGTTATAGGGTCAGTGGTGTTATGATCAATATCCAAGTGGTAGATGATATGGGGTGGATTCTAATTATTCTGCAAGTAGGAGATTGTTGTTATATGAAGCCTAATTAGAGTCAAAGGTTATAAAGGTGTTGTGAGTTATTTTTCTATTGGACAACATAAAAAACCCCTATTTTGTAACTAACATAAGTCTTGATAAAAGGCTAAGGGCTAGGGTTCCTATTGACATTGTATTGTATTATTTGCAGCGGTATTGTGTTGCAAAGATTGTGGGTTGTAATCAATTCAATTTTTGGGATAATAATATTGGAATCTCTGTTAGTAGATGTAGCCCAAGTTTGGGTGAACCACATTAAAAAATCTCTCTCGTTATTATTTCTATGTTTTTCATTCCTTTGTTTAATCTTTATTTGCATTTAATTGATATTTTTTTGCATACAATTACTAACAAGTTGAAAGGTATGATTTAGGTCCTAGATCCCTTTTTTCTACAACACACCTACTACTCTATTTCTTAATTCTATCTAGACTATATTTGATTGACTACGATTCTTATCCCTCTATGATATTACTTGAGATAGGATTCATTTAAATTCATAATTGAGAATATGTTGGTGTCCTAGAACATTAGTAAGAGGCTAGATATTAGATAATTCCTACCATGGTTATCTCCTATGGTATTATAACATCAAACTATCATGTACCAATCATACCTCTTATAGATATTATATCCTAGATAACATAATTTACAAGGAGAAATGCATTTATGTGATGGCAATGGTAAGGGAAAAAGTATCCCTTCTGCTTTTCCCTTGCTTGATTGGTCCCTCCTTATGAAATAGGCTTAATGATTCCTTTATTTAGTGTTGTAATGTGTTTGACACATTCAAATTAGGTCTTGCGCCCTTTTGAATAGATGAACATAAATGGTCTCATGCGAAAGTGTTGTGAAGTTTGTAATTCACTTTCACACTTTTCTAAGGTCTTATTAATTAATTACACCTAATAAACCTCTTTTTGACCTTAATCCTATCTTATCAAGAGTGTTGTAAAGTTTTGTAACACACTTTCACACTTTTCAAGGGTTTTCATTAATAATTGGGCTTATTTTTTCTTTAATTAGCCCTATTTTGCATCCACAACCCTCATTTAATGCATCTTTTTTAGGATAATCTTGACCCAAATCATTACCCAATCATAATTCAAGTGTTTAAAGCTTGAATGGCCTATATTTAGTGATCTAGGACTCATTCACCACCTTGGGAGAATGATTCCCACCTAGGTTTTTGGGTCTCGAACTTGGTTTCACACATTTCTAAGGATTTTTAAAATCATTCCCAAAATTTAGGCCTAGTGAGACTCATTTGCTTGCCACCTTGGGCAAATGAGTCTTATGTGGCTCAAACTTAAAATTAATTCAAATTTTTAGTGGGATTTTATCCTCCTAGATCTAATGTCAACTTGTAGTGTTGTAATATCAGGAATTATTGCATAATTCAGTATACATACAAGTTTGTTTCTCTCATTTGAAGCTCAAGAATTCAAGTATTCATCATTATAGAAATGTTGAGTTCACAACTACATTCAAGTATTTTCAAGAGCATTCAAGGGAATATTATCAAGCATTTTAGAGCAGCATTCAAGTATCAATCATCATGTCAAGGATTTCATGCATCATGTTAGTTTTGGAGCTAACAAATGTGTTGTAGGATTTTATGATTTAAGTAAGCATTTCATTCAAGATATATCCTCCTCAAGCAGGAGACAAGGTATACATCCATTAGAGCCATCTCAAGCATAGTTGTTGTGCTTTATTGCAAGGGTTTGGTGAGTTGCAACATTGTCATTTGTTCATTCATCATTCTCCATTCTTATTTGATTTCATTTGAATGATTGATTTCAAAAATAGGGTTTGACCAAGGATAACCCCTATCCACTAACCCAAAAATAATTTTCCCTCTCCTTTGCGTATAATTTGCAGGTCTAGATTGAAAATTTCCTAAGGAGGAAGATTAGAGAAAATTTTTCAAGTCATTCAAAGTTGTCAGAGTTGTCATGAATCCTTGGAGAACATTGGGAAAGACCTATAGGTTGTAAATCAGGGTTTCAGATCTAGAAACCACTCAGGAAGGACAAAGAAGATAAAGAAGAACAAGATCATACTTTGGAGTTTTAGAAAAGCCTAACTAGACTGATTCATCACTTCTAGTGAATGAGTCCCACTTCCAATCAAATATCAAATTCTTGAAAATTCAGACACCCTTTTGGAAAACTCTTGTTCCCGCATAGTTTCCCAAAATCTAGACGAATTCACCTAGCTTGGTGAATGATTCCTAGATAGCATTAAAATCACATTTTCCAGTGTTTCAAACCTCCATCCAACCATCTCAATATTTCCAGGTGCACACATTCTTATTTGTAGATTTCTATGTTGTTTCATTAATCTTTCTAGGTCATTTTGTAGGTCATTGCATTGAATTAGGGTTTAGTGTTGCATATTTCATTTCATTTTTCTTTCCAAATTCCTACTTGATGGTGAGCTCCTCATTAGTTTGTATTTGTCCCCTAGGACAACCCTATTGCAATATCTCTTTACCCTTTGCATTGAGATCTCTAGGGTTACCCTTGAATGTAGTAGGTGGAAAAAGGGTATGCTCTATTTCCTAAGTCATATGATAGCATCCTACCCATTTTTCATATACCACATTTTGGTGAACCTACATTTAGAACAGTAAATTTTTTATTTGGAGTGCATCATCATCCTATATTTAGCTTGCATCAATATTGCATTACAATTTGCATTAGTTAGTTGGAATTCTAGGGTTTCTAATTTCCCATTAGTGTAAGCTCATATAGCTTACATTCTTGCATCTAATTTCACTTAAAATCAAACAAAATATGCAATTATATCCAACATACAGATTGTAAAACATAAAAAGCATTAAATTCAATTAAAAAATTCTCAAAATTTTGAAAAAAATCCCTACTAGGACTCATTCGCAACCTTGGGCGAATCAATCCCTTTGCATATTTTCAACTACATTTTCTAACCTTTAAAGCTCTTTTTCTAAGGTCCTATTTGTTGTTGTTACCTTTCTATTTCAATTTACAGATCTTATGTTTCATTTAATTCATTGAATCTAGTTTACATTAGTTCATCTTGTGCATTGCTTAAATTCCAAATTGCATCTAGAACATTTCATTTTACATTGTTGCATAGTTTGCATTATGGATATGTGTTTTGGTAAGCTTTGGATGTCCTTGAAATCCTTAGTGGATGTGTCAAGTTATGCTTTTGGACATGACCCTAATGAAATTTAACCAACTCATGCTTCTTCAACTCCTAATGCATGTCCTCCTCATGATTTTAACATCATTGGAGAAGATGATCAAAGCATGAATATGTTCCTAAATAATTGTCTTAACAACCTTGAAGCTAATGCATCTTTTTATCCATCAGTGAATCAACCAACACCACCTACAATACCACCTCTTGAGATGTTTACTTATTTACATCTTGAAACTAATAAAAACACTGAATCTAAATTCCCTACAATAGGTGAACCTAGTTCCTCTAAGAAAAAAAACATTCAACCATTCTATGTGAAAAAAGTAACAAACACTCCCATCAATCTATAAGAGACATATGGAAAAGGTTTTCATATCTTTGAGTAAACAAGGATGCGATACAACAAGTGAACATGAAATTCATCAAGTCCTAGAACAAATACCAATTGAAGAAACCAAAGGGTTATGATATCAAGATACCCCTCATAACATAAGTTCTCCAAGAGAATATCTAAGGATTCATAGTGATGGTACGGTAGTCCTATATTCTCCTCTTGATATAAGTGTCCTCCCTAAAGAGAAACCCATACCTCTCGAGGATAAGGATAAAAAAGACAAGGTCATCTCCGAACCTCCTACCCTACTCCCATCTAGAGAAGCTGGTGAATCTAGCAAGCACAAGAGGCCCTACAAGCTACAAAAACTAAAGTTCCCTTGCCTACCACTTGAAAGTGAAAGGAAACTACAACTACTTATAAACAAAGAATTAATAACATTACCACCAATGAAAGTGTTTGTGTTCCAAATTGAACAATCCAATGAATCATATAGACTAGCCACTTTCTAATGATCAGACTCAATGGTGGATTTGGCCAACTGACAAGATTTCATCAAAGACCGAAATATTTTCCACTTCTAGCTCCGTAGGACCAAGGTGGGTCAACCTATACAATTCCTAAAAAAATTAATTCACTCATACACATGCATTGATTTTTATAGCATATAATTCCCAATTCAAATACACCAAGGAAAGCATTGATAACCTCAAATCTAGTTGAATTCTTGGTCTCTCACCACTCACTCTGTAATGAGGAAGAAGAAATCAACACTAAACCTCAACCAAACAATAGGGATTTAAAATTATTTTGAATTTAAGCTTGTTTATGAGATGCATTAGATTGAATAATAGATTAGTGCCTAATTTTGGGCCATGGAGTCAAAAACATAAAAGGAATTCATCAGTAAATGAACTTCAACTAGTGGATTTACAACTGTTAATGTATTTCACCAACAAATCCTCTCCTATTATCAATCAAATTCTTCTCATAGATCCAACCTGCACACTTACAATCATAGTTATCCACTCAAAGTGTTTTAACCATTTCATTGAAATAGAACCATGAACAGATAAACCAATCTCAAATAAATTGAGATGAAAAATCCAGAGATACTCTGTATTATTGAATTCATGTGACTTAAACTGTACAAGTTTGGAGACAATTTGATGACATTTATGGATTATTTGCACAAACTGGCTGATATTTACTTGTGAAATCAGCAATTACAACTTTACAAACTCAATTCATGACTTGAAATCAACATTTTCTATCTACCCATCCCCACATAAGAATTTAGAACCCTTTACAATGAGAGAAGAATGTGAAGATATAGGAGAAAAAAATTTCCAGAAGAAGCTCAAAAGTTAATCCATTGAAGACACCTGGAAGCCTCTTTCCCATTGATCAACACGAATAAAAGCCTCTCTCTTCTCTCTTCCTTGAAACATATTTTACCTCCAATTTTTCTTTGCCAATTTGAAACAAAAAACTCACTCCATTTTAATTAGCAACTGAAAAATGCCTCTACCAGTGAAAGTTTCATATTTATGTTCTTTTACCTTTCAACAAACAAAATATTTTATACAGTGAATACTTATTCACTTTATAAAAATTTCTTGTGCACTTTTAAAATTTTCCCAATTTACATCTGAAAAATAATGGCCTCACGGTAACTCACATTTCTGGATAAAAATAAAAAATTCTTACCCTAGCCCTTTCAATTTTGCTCAACACTTTCTATTTTACTTTATGTCTAAAATATACCTAAGGGTTTCAAATGTAACTTTAAACATAAAGGGACCCCACCTTTTAAAAATATAAAGGATTTTAAACTATTTCATTTCCAGTTTTTGATTTCACCATCACTTTATTAAACTTTCTTTCGGGCACATTTTAATTTTAATTTTTTTTTCTTTTTTAATGTGATAGAGGTTTAAAGATTTAAATTGAGCACAAATACATTACCCATGCAATGAAGGCTTTTCCCGGGCCAATATGCCATGTGTTCCATTCTCGCCAACCCTGTGGTGCTTAAAAGACAAGCACTTTCAAAGTGTGAGACAAAAGGGAACAACCAAGATCTGGCTACACTTTCACCTTCATCTTACCTCCATTGATTTTCCTTTGGTCTTTGTTTTTCCCTAACTTCCCTTATTCATCGTGCTTGGCTAATCTGTAGACAAGGAAACTTCAAGTGAATGTCAACAACAATCAATCTCCAAATCTATTGGTTGTTGATTGAGATCACGCCTCTATCCATACTAAAACTCATCGGGCTTTCTAAAACAAAGGTATCTCTTACAACAGCCTCTTGCACCTGTGGAAAACTGCTCTCAACTTGATATGAAGTCCGCCCCTCTACCCCTCTCTTTGCTTTAGAGCTTCAATGATTTTTCATTAAATTCATTATGTGCGCATATCCTGCATTCATGGTGTTGCAACCGTGGCATTTCACTAAATAGTCAACCTGCTCGAAACAATACTTTTGATACCCTTTACAACATAAACTCAAACATTTCAGCTAATGCAGAGGTTGTTCTAATAAAAACATGCCACATTTGATCAACTTCAGGTATCTTCAATGAGTATTTTTCTTTGAGACACTCGCTATTTATTTTTTAGCTTCATACAACCAAAAAAACATAAGCTTTCATCTATCTTAGGAGTGTCTTCCTTAACCAATCCTAGCACACCCTCAATAATGTGTCTGCATTTGTTAAAAGTTTCTAAGGCCCTTTTCAACAACATACTAGTTGATGGCAATGGAATTCTCCTCTGCATTCACAAGTATCCTCCTAATTCTTTTGTGATACCTAACTGCCCAATTGCTTGTGCTGCCCTCCATTTCAAAATATCTCCTTTGTTGCAATCCTTCTATCTACTCTTTGCTTGAAAGTTTCTAAAGTCTTTTCAACAAATTTGTTTTGTATGTGTTGGTTGTAGATATGGCATTCCTATTTTTTGCGTTGAGTTTGAATCTCCTCAAAGTAGCTAGAAAAGAAACACCTTCATGTTCCCTATTCTTTTACTGTATTTTCACCATACAAGCTCGAGCTATCAAAATTGAATCCCAGTGTCTCCTTCAACAATCTCATGTGTATGAAATTTTCCTTCACAATGTTGATTGGACTTCTTTTAGCTAGCGTGAGGGTCGCCCCTCTTTCTCATTCTACGTTCACATTACAATACGTTTCCCTTGAAGTTCTACGAAGGCTTTTCAACAAATGCATTTAATGCCTATGTTGGTGCATATAGTTCCCTCAGTGCTCTATAGATAGATCTCCACTCAATGAGCTATGGCCTCCTCCTTCATTATTGGCTCCCTTCATGATATCTTCTTTATTTGCATTTTCTCTTATGTTTCAAAAACCTTTTCATCAACTATTTTGAGACCACTACAACTATGGTGTTTCCTCCATCATGGTTTCCTTCTTCTCATTGCTGTGTTGTCTAGTTTAGTTTTTAATTCTTTTATTTTTGACAGTTTTTGAGACATTTTCAATAATCCACTTAGTGTGTAGGTTGTTGTTAAATGCATTTACTTAAAAGTCTTCTAAATTATTTTTCAATAGTTCATTTCAACATACGCTGCTTATGGCCTTCCATGAGATCACATTAATTTTGAAACCCCTCGTCTTGCATCTTACTCATTGGGCGCAAACATTGAAATAGAATTTACTCAAACAATTTTGATACTATAGGTGCAAACCCTTTCCTATCCCAACGCCTTTCACTATAGTATTTACTCTACCCAAACTTTTCCAAAATGAAGTCTAAGCCTCCTTAAGTCATGTCGCCCTAGTTCTATGGATCGAGCCTCTTGCAAAATAATTACATTTGCTTGAAAATTTCTAAAGCCATTTCAATAAATTTGTTATGTGCGTATATCTTTGTGGTGGCTCCCAAGAATATTAAATTTTCAACAAAATTTAAAGATACATTTTCTTTATTTAGCGCAATCTTTGATCACATGTCTAGTGGATGATCTCTAGTGAAAGAAAAACTAGGGGTACCAAAACCACTAACCATTGTTCTTTGGGAATATGAATTTTTTTTTACTACTCTATCCAATATTTTGACCCATGAATTCCTCTATTATTTCTCATTAAGTATCCTACAACTCATGGATGCAAACTTGGCTTACTTTCACATTTACTACTCTTTGATTTAATTTCCTCCAAAGATGATGAAGTTTATTCCATTCTCATGCTTTACCAATGGTAAACATCAGTGGTTTGTATACAATTACATCAATCAAATCACCCCATGATTCCATGTTAGAGGATTTATTGTTACCTCATGCAATGCTACAAGCATGGGAGATGAATGCAAGAACTTTGATATCATATTTGCATTTCTAACTTGATATTTGAATTTATAAACTTTGGTCAAAGAGGCAGTAATGGACACTAATGGACGCTATGGTTTTTCTTTGATAAGAAGAAAACTTCTACAACCAATCATTAGAAGACACCAAGTTGAACAATATCTTCACATGTCAGCTTCTTCACATTATGTGACACATGTCAGGTCCCCTATGGACCCAACTATTTTTTTTTGTTTTCAAACAAGTTTTCTACTCAAATTTATTTGAGACAACATTTGAATGCATCTGGCAAGAAAATTCAAACTAGGTTGCCATTAAAACTTTCTTTCTGACACATTTGGAAAATGAGCAAAACTGGCCAAGTGGGCTCTAGAATTGCTTTGAAAAACTAGTCAAACAACCTCTTGGAGACAAAAAACTTGCAAACCTATAGAAATTCAGTCCAAGAATGGAGTGAAAAATATTTTTCGACAAAAGAGATCCCAAGGTGAATGATATTCATTGTCAAAGTTGCTCAATTGAACTTTCTGCAACCTGTTCAGAACCAATTAAAACTGACCAAATCATCTCGTTGAAAAAATACCAAATCAACTCTTGGTGAGCAGTCATTGGACATAGTATATAATTTTGGTACACTAAGCATGTGTGCAAGAGGAATTTTTTTGAATCATCATTCATCAAAAGATATTGAAGGTCAAAGTTGACCTCCCTTAAGGTTTTTGAAAATGCAAGTGCAAAATTGAACAAACTGCATTTGGTTTTGATCTATTAAAAATAGTAAATCAAATCACGAGACTCTGAAACTTGACATAGGAGTAAAATTTGGTATGGAGAATGGAGAGAAACAATCATTTTGACATGATGATCATCCATTTGCAAAATACAGGCTTGAATGGGAAGCTACTTTTCATAACTGAAAGTTTGCAAACAAAAAAGTGTCAAAACCCTCCAAAAACTTATCTTTTCAAAACCCTGAAAAAACTCATCATGGGAAGCTAAAGATTGACATGCACATTTAAATATGTCACATGAGTGAGCTTGCAAATGGGTTTTTCATGAAAATCATCTGGATCCAAAATATGACCCTCCAAAGTAGGTCAATTAAGCAAATTTTTTGGTGCACTTTTGAGAGTGCAGAGGCAAAATTTTGAAATGGGCACTTCAAATTTGCAAAATTTGGTAGTCACAATATAAATAAATATTAATACTATATCCTAAAGATGCAAAGGTTCTACATTTTCAATACCATAGAAATCTTGAACACAATAATGATGAGTGTCATGCATTCAAATTAGTATTGAAATTTTTTCACTATGATGGCTATGATTGCCATTGAGTGATTGCATAACATTCCCCTTTTCCAACCCTTGTCATGTGATAGTTGTAGAATCTTGTATTCTCACCATTACATGATCTTTTTGGGTATGTGCAAGATCATGATGGGCCAAAAAGTGGCAATATGATGGGTATGTGTAGGGTATGTGGCTGATGACTTTATTTTTACCCAAAATTGACGAAAAAAAAGGGTTTTTAAATGAGATTCTTAGCTTTCCACCAATATAAATTATGATTTACTTTGAATGTAATAAATAATTATTATTCATTTTCTATTTGAGTTATGACTAAAGTCCTGATTGATGGGGTGATTGAAAAACATCTATAGCTTTCAAACGGTATCACATTTTTTGAATCTGAAACATATGTCACATTCTATGCTTCACATACTATAGGATTAAGAAACAAAATGAATTTCATGAAGTTTTGACCACGTTAAGGTGTTCAAACATATGAGTTTTTATATTTTTTTAAAGTTGTAATAAAAAAATCATAATTAATTATTTACTTGAAAAAAAATGCATCACATTGGGACACGAGTCCTCTACTTATATGTAAAATCTTATAAAAAAATATTATCATTTTATTGTGGTTAGGGTGGTCAAACAGACACCTACTTCTTATTTTTTCCTTGAAATTTAAGTGCTACTACATTGAAATTTTAAATTTTTACCGAATAGATTTTTTTTTTAAAATAAACTACATTCAATTTGCTAGAAATTCTATTCTTACATATTTTTGAAATAATCTAGATAACTTATTCAAATTTTTACTTCAAGTTCCCTAACTCTATTTTTTTTGAATTTTCATCACCACTTAAGAGCCTATTTTTCCATGATGACCCTGCACATACCCTTCCCATCACTTACCTTGGCTTATTCTTGTCTTTAACTCAGTGGGGGAAAAAGATATATAGCCTTTTCTTAGTAATGCACTTGTCATTGTCCCTTAGGCTAGTTTTCTGCCTTCTATTTATACCAACCAAGATTATGATGTAAGGGTATGTGCAGGATCATGATGGGCCAAAAAGTGGTAATATTGTGTTTTTTTGTAGGGTATGTGGTTGACGACTTTTTTTTTACCCAAAATTGATGAAATGAAAAGGGTTTTTAAAGGAGATTCTCAGCTTTCCACCAATATAAATTATGCTTTACTTTGAATTTAATAAATAATTATTATTTATTTTCTATTTGAATTACAACTAAAGTTCTAATTGATAGGCTGATTTAAAAAATCTATAGCTTTCAATCAGTATCACATTTTTTGAATCTGAGACATGCATCACATTCTATGCTTCACATACTATAGGATTAAAGAAAAAGAAATGAATTTCATGAAGTTTTGACTAAGTTAACGTGGTTAGACATACGAGTTTTTTTATTTTTTAAAATTTGAAAGAAAAAATTCATAATTAATTATTTACTTGGAAAAATTAAAAAAATATGCATCACATCGGGACATGAGTCCTCTACTTATATCTAAAATCTTATAAAAAATTATTATCATTTTATTGTGGTTAGGGTGGTTAGACAAACACCTATTTCTTATTTTTTCCCTGAAATTTAAGTACTACTACATTTAAATTTCAAATTTTCACCAAATAGATTTTTTTTTAAAATAAACCTAGTAGTTTAGAAACTACATTCAATTTTCTACAAATTCTATTCTTACATATTTTTGAAATAATATAGATAACTTATTCACATTTTTATGTCAAGTTGCTTAACTTTGATTTTTCTAAATCTTTTGCCACTTATGGGCCTATTTTTTCCATGATGATCCTGTACATACCCATAAACGACCCGCTTTAGGTCAACTCACATGTGCCTTACTAGTCTTTTACATTATTTATTTTTCATTTTCTTTTGTATGATTCATGTGTTTGATGTGATCCCCTGTGACATTTTGTTTGATGTTCTCTCCTTATGAAATTCCTCTATTTTACCTTCATTCTTCTCTATGTAGTAAATCTTTTTATCTTTTTGTATTTTACCCTTTCCATTTGTCTTGTGTTTTCATGTTGGGGATGACTTAAGGTGTCAAGAAATTCATGTCTCTTCTATGTTCACCCAAAATCTTTTCTTTATTTATATTTTTCATTTTTCTTGTCTTTTCCTTTTGGGATGATGAAAAGCATCAAGACATTCATGTTTCATCCATGTTGACCCAAAAGGTTTTTCTTTCTTTTTTTCACTCTCTTTGTCTCATTCTTCTAGTTCTATGTGTATTTGGGGAATGGTGACAATTTTGAGCTCTCTAAAAAAAAAATTGTAGCAAGAACATACTGACCCCAAATCCATAGATCCCTCATGTGTTTGGTGTTTTCATTTTTGGGGGAAACCCCTCTCTTTTCCTTTTCCTTTACATGATGTAGCTTCACTTGGAAACATATGACTTGGCATAGGGATTTTTAAGTTAGCTCTCATGTCTTCTTTGTTAGCATTTATCATTTGCTAATTTAAAGTAATTGTTCACAACACCGTGTTTAGAAATTTCTTTAAAGTGGGGGAATACATTGGCATTAGGGTATGTGTAGGATCATGATGGAAGAAACAGGCCCTTAAGTGGAAAAAAAATTAGAAAAATCAGAGTTAGGCAACTTGACATAAAAAATCAGATAAGTTTTCTATATTATTTCAAAAATATGTAAGAATAGAATTTGTAGCAAATTGAATGTAGTTTCTAGACTACTAGGATTATTTAAAAAAAATAAAATCTTTTTGGTAAAAATTTGAAATTTCAATGCAGTAGTACTTAAATTTCAGGGAAAAAAAAAGAAGTAGGTGTCTGTCTGACCACCCTAACCATAATAAAATGATAATATTTTTTAAAAATATTTTAGACATAAGTAGAGGACCCATGTCTAGATGTGATGCATTTTTTTTGTTATTTTTTTGCAAGTAAATAATTAATTATGAATTTTTATTACAAATTTTAAAAAATATAAAAAATCGTATATTTGACCACCTTAACTTGGTCAAAACTTCATGAAATTCAAATATATTTTTTTTAACCCATATTTTGCAAAACATAGAATGTGACGAATCTTTCAGATTCACAAAATGTGATACCATTTGAAAGATATAGATGTTTTTCAATCAGCCTATCAATCAGAACTTTAGTTGTAATTCAAATAGAAAATGAATAATAATAATTTATTAAATTCAAAGTAAAGAATAATTTATATTAGTGGAAAGTTGAGAATATCCTTTAAAAAACCTTTTCATTTCATTAATTTTGGGTTAAAAAAGTCATCAGCCACATACCCTACACATACCCATCATATTGCCACTTTTTAGCCCATCGTGATCCTGCACATACCCATTATTCTTTTGTATTATTATTTTCATGGTTCATGGTGTAGCCTTCTTACTTTATACATTTTTTTTTTATTATTATTATGGATGAAATTGGGTGTGATTTCCTTCAAGAACGTTATCTCTCATAGCATATTACATCCCTCTCAGTGGCTTGATGCAACACATTGCATCCCCTAAGTTGTGAATTTTCTATTTTTTTACTAGTATTCTCTTGGAGACATTAGGAACACTGTTCCCTAAGTTAAAGACCCTACATTAATTAAGAAAGACTCCTTTGAACATTCTTTGCATTTTGCATTTGCAATTATATGTCTACCTTGAATAACACAACTTGCATGGCTCTAGATCCATCTTCTTTGTTCTTGAGTTCTAAGCATACAAAGCTTTTCTTGTGTCATGAAGCTCGAAGTTCTTTTTTGCATGGCACCTTATCAAAGTTATCAGGAGGTATAACTTTAGTATGGTTTGATCATAAACTGAATGAGGCCATGAATTTCCCTTAGCCACTCATATGTGTGTGTGAGAGCATACCAGCCATGATTGTATGTGTCTCATCTTCTTGGACTTCTCACCCAATGGATAGCCTAGAGTTTCATTGCCTTAGAGTGAGTATGAATTTTTCAGAAAAAAACCTAGATCTGATCCACACCATGATGGACAAATGGTTGAAGCTTGACCCGAATCTTTCATCTTTTTACCTTTTCTCTTTTTTGTCTTTGACAATGTCTACTTGTGTATTTTTGTTGCTCTTTACATCATTTTCATGTGTGTTAATTTGTGCCTATATTTATTGGCCATGGGATCTTGAACTTGGGGGTTTGATCACCCCCTTGATCATTAACATCCCATCCTACCAGCATTGGTGCATCTGGACTCCTCTTGGTGTGTGTTTATCTACTTTAGTGTGAGTTTCAGATGAATGAGTATTGTAATATTATTTCAAATGCAATGTAAGAATCATATTTGTACTTTATACTATCTTGAATGGAATTCAAATGATATGCAATGTTTACTTTTTAAGTTTATGTTAGTTAAATATGTGCAATGCTAATTACTAAAGTCGTCTATGGAACCTCAAGTAGTGTAACGTCGCATAACTTAGTGAATGTGTGCAACTAATTAAGTTAATATTATTACTTTTAAAAAACAAATTATTACACTTACATACATAATTGCAACATTCCTTAGGTTATAAGATGGGGCATTACAGATTGGTATCAGAGCCAAGGTTTCTAACACTGGATGCTCTAGGTAATTGCGAGCCCATTAGGTTGACCTAGTACGTAGTGTCGCTATCTGTTAGCCTTAGTTGTTTAGTATCTGAATCTTGTTATTGTTCATGTGTAGGATCATGCCTAGACGAGGTGGTAGAGGCCATGGTAGAGTTCGAGGTGGAGGCCGAGGGCCAATCCCTCAGGTTACTCCCCCTCTGAGCCCTCATCAGGGCGATCAGGCAGAGTAGTTGGATCAGAGGAATGAGGGACAAAATCCTAAACCCTCAGGAGTAGAGGGTTCACAGATACGTCCTTTATTAGAGGAGGTCCTAGCTCAACTTGGACCTAGACAGGAAGTTGAGCAGGAGGTTGTTAGAGAGCGTGATAGATCTCCAAGGAGAGTAGATGATACAGTGCATCATGATGCTATTATTGTAGGACACATGCGAGATTTATTAAGGGCACACCCTCCTACTTTTGATGGTACAGGAGGTGGATTAGAGGCAGAGACCTGGCTATTGGACTTGGGTAGATGTTTCGCCATGCACCCATACGGTAGTAATACCCAAGCGAGATGCGCTATCATGCATCTGAGAGGAATTGCCTCTACTTGGTGGCGCCTGGAGGAGCAGAAGCTCCACTTAGATATTGGGTCAGTGTTTTGGGAGATGTTTCTAGAGAGGTTTAGAGCACAATTCCTATTGGAACACTGGAGGCAATGACGACTAATGAGTTTCATGATCTATGTCAATTGGCTCTATCTGTTGAGCAATATGAACGTAGATTCTATGAACTCAAGCAGTATGCAGGTATTGGCGATGATGAGCCTATGTTGGTTCAACACTTTACCAGGGGTTTAAATGCCTACATTAGTGGTGGAGTCAGAGTCTTTGAGCCAAAGACTATGGAAGTTGTTGTGGAGAAGGCTCGCATAGTGGAAGAGAATCTTGTTATGGCATTAGGTGGTCACACAGGAGTACAAATTAGCAGTGCTCCTGCAGCAGGTTTTAGTCCACGGGGTGGACAGGCACAGATAGGGGGTTCCTCTAGGAACCAACAAACACCCTCAAAGGGTGGGCAGCAGCAGCAGTGAACACCTCAAAAGAATAATAATCCACAACCACAACAAGGTAATAGCCCGCAGTCAGGAAAGAGTCACAACTAGTGGCGCAACAAGTGCAATAGGCAGGATCAGCCTGCTCAGAGTGCTCAATCTACTGTCAGTAGAGGTCACCTTCGGGTGGCAGAGGATTCGGTAGAGCCACTAGTTGTTACTCGTGTGGACAGCAGGGACACATTGCTAGGCAGTGTCTGATGAGAGGTTCTTCTGGTTTTGGGCCTCGACCTACAGTTTCAGAGCCTATGGTGGGTGATGCAGGATGATCACATACAGTTTATGCTATGGTTAATGACTGCCAAGCTGATCACCAGAATACAGTGGTCGAGACTTTAGGTAAGTTACATGGTGTTAGTGTTTCCATTCTTTTTTATTCCGGAGCTACCAACTCCATTATTTCACCAACCATCATTGAGCAATGTGGTCTTGTGGCCGTAAATCAAGGCGGTAAGTGGCAGGTAGAATTCACCTCTAGGGTGAAAGTAGCAGTAGAGAACCTTGTATATAATTGTGAACTTAAAATTGGTAGGTTAACTACCTTAGTAGATTTACATGTTACACCTTTAGGATCGTATGACATAGTTTTAGGTATGGATTGGTTAGCATCTCATCATGCTGTGATTGACTGTCGACTTAAGACAATTAGTTGCATTAATGATTTAGGTGTGAACGTGGAAATCATAGGTGTTTAAAGACCTATCTCTTTGTAGATGATATCTCCTATGCAATTAAAGAGATGTCTTCGTCGGGGTTGTCAACTATTCCCAACAACAGTTACTGATTTGGAAGAAGGTGAGAGTCAAGAGATATCTCTTGATGATCATCCTATTCTTAGGGAATTCACTGACATGTTTCTTGATGATATACCTGGAATTCCACCGAAGAGAGATATTGACTTTAGAGTTGACCTAGTTCCTGGAGCAGAGCCTATATCTAGAGCTCTGTATAGAATGACAACTCAGGAGTTAGAGGAACTTCATATTCAGTTAGAGGAACTATTAGAAAAGGGTTTCATTCATCCTATTGTTTCCCCTTGAGGAGCACCTGTCATCTTCGTAAACAAGAAGGATGGGTCACTTAGACTATGCATTGACTATCGTCAATTGAAGAAGGTTATGATTAAGAATTGTTATCCTTTGCCTAGAATCGATGATCTTTTTGATCAGATCAACGGAGCTACTATGTTCTCTAAAATTGATTTGACATCTGGTTATCATCAATTGCGAATTGCTGAAGCATATATTCATAAAACTGGATTTCGAACTCGTTATGGTCACTACGAATTCACAGTAGTACCATTTGGGTTAATGAATGCACCATCAGTATTCATGAGTTTAATGAATGGTGTTTTTCATACATACCTTGATCAATTTTTCCTTGTATTTCTCGATGATATTTTGATCTATTCGAGAAACATGGAGCATGAAGAACACTTGAGACAGGTATTGCAATGTTTAAGGGAAAATCAATTGTATGCGAACCTGAAGAAGTGTGACTTTTTTCAAACTGAGGTAAAATACCTTGGACATGTGATATATGGAAAATGTATTGTTGTGGATCCTTCAAAGATTCAAGCTATTGTAGATTGGCCCGTGCTTACTTGATCTGTAAACTCCTTACTACAAATCACTTAACAACTTTTTAGATTCAGTAGGATACAAATTTAAAATTAAGATGGTAACTGACGATGCTTGTGAATTGAGAAAATAACCACATAAAACATAGGAAAGTAAAGAAGTTGACAAAAATCATGCACCAAGAAAAGAGAGACAAAGATTTGATTACGGAGTTCACCAGTTTTTGGCTACGTCTTCGGATCTGTAAATAAGCGAGATCAATGCCATTAATATGATGAAAACTTCCTTTTACACCATGATGGTCTTTCACTGAGTTACAATCTGCTTCTCAGGAAGATTCTTGCACTTCAGGCTCTTCCTACTTCCACACTGCAATGACAGGATCTTTCTAGCAACATGTTCGTGCCTAACTCCTTTGTCACCTTTACAATGCTTTCAAACAATAAAGCTGCAACTCTCTCTCTCACAACAGTACATAGGCATCAAGCCTTTACAAAGGACTCAAAAATCTCTCAAAGGACTCACTAAGTTATTATCTCTTCTCCCTAGAGACCACTTAGCCCATTACAAGAAAATTCTCACTTTCCCATAAACCCTTTACTAAGAGCAACAAAAACTCTCCAAGAGCTAAGAAATGAGAAAACACTTTACAAGAATTTCCCCAATTCTTCCAAGAGAAAATTCTCACAAGACTCCTCAAGTATCCTTATTCCCGGAATTCTAAATCCTTGAATTTTGAATGTGAAACACCTCTCACATACCTCCCTTTTATACATAAAATTAAGCCAAAATAGGCTTAACAATCAAATTAATGATTTAACCTCCTTCTACAACTCGGATGCAACTCCTTTTGTAATTCAAGACCTCTTTTGTTTCAGTAGTTATGGTGGTTTTTGTTTTTTTTTTGCTTTATTTGGCCTTTTGCATTACATTCGGCCTGCATGTATTTAATAAAGAAAACTTAACCCTATATATATTTAAAAGCTATCTCATGGTCCAATGGTGGCTTGTATTTTTGCCATATGGGTGGTCGGCGGTTCCAATCCCGCCGACCACGCTTTAAAACAAATAACCAAACCATTGAACAGTAAAACGAAGCAAATTCAACTATATAATTGACGGCCATGTGTGGTGCAACAACCACCGACGGTTTCAGGCAAATTGGAGGTCGTCGGTTCGAGCCACAAGAAATTTTTGTTCAACAAACAAACCTGAACGCCAAATACAGGAAGACACGTGTCAGACTGCAATTCACCAAGGATGCTGACGAGGCTGCCTGTATGTTGCTAACTGTATTGCTGAGTTGTCTGCCACGTATGCTGCCACTGTGTTGCCACGTCAGAGTATGGAGTGCCATGTGACCAGTACAGACGAACACGTGTCAATCTGTGATTGGTCCGTACATGTTGAGTCACCTGCCACGTGTCGGGCCGAAATTTGCACATTTGTGTCCATATAGTACAGACTGACACATCAGCATGATGATGTCATCATTTGTACCCTCAAGTCAACCAAACTTTGACTGCTTGTAACTCGAGCATACGATGTTAGATTTCGACAAAACGAACGTTGCCAAAATCGTGTCGACAAGCCCTTCAATTTGATGTCAATTTTGACAAATTCTGAGATGATCAATTTTTTTCACTTCCTATTGGCCCCTAGTACCTTGTTTGACCAGACCTTTGACCAAGCATAACTTCCACCTAGGATCTCCTTTTGACGTGATTCAAGTTGCGTCGGGATCGTGTCATCGTGCTCTTTGATTTGAGACTAATTTTGGCTAATTCTGAAGCTGCTTGATTTTTGAGGCCTTCGAGATCCACCTAGATCATTCCTCCCCACTGAGGAACTGTTGGACCTTCAAAAGGTTCTTAATTAGACATGACGTGAGAAAAAACACCTTCCCACTTGTCCAGTATCTGTCCACCCTTTATGTGCACCTGCTTCATCAAAAAGTTGTACAACAATTATGAAAACTTCAATCACATTGCTACCCATTTGCATTTTCTCACATCCTTTTGCATTCATTATCCCAGCTACTATGCATGTACAAAACATTAGCAGCATTAACAAATACAAGGATGATAATGACAATGAGCTAACAGTACTTTTAATCCTCTTAATAGGTTTCCATGACAAATCTTCATGTTGCGGTGCTGATGATCCCTCAAACACATGATAGTTAGGCTTACAAGAAACTACTTCATTTTCATGCTTCAAATCATCTACTTTTCCCACCTTTGCACACATGAGTGAAGAAGTTTTCCTCACATACATGAGCTTCTTCATTTGCCTTGTGCTCACCAATGGAGAATCAACTGCAATCTTCTTCTTATCCTTCTTTGGATGAAGCTCTAGATGAAGCTTCCAACAGTTAGCTTCTTGATGTCCACCTTTGTTGCAATAAAACCAAGGTGTTTTCAACATCCAGACTTTCTTTCCCTTATCTTTCTTCTGAATTGGAGATGAGTCTTTACGCAGTGTCCCTTTCCTGGTTGACTCTACCTTCCTGTACAAAGCCATTCTTTTCCAACACTTGGCAACACTATGGTTATTCAACCCACAAAATGTGCATGGTCTTCTATACCATAAACTTTTTACATTGCCAATCTTCTTAAAATCAAAAGAAACATTGGAACAATCATCTTTATTATACCTTTGATGGTCACCCTTCGTGCATGCATGCCGAGAAGGATCTGTGTTCATTCTTTTCTTGGACATCTTGCATGTGTCACCACTGCCTAAAAGTGATGTGCCATCACCTCTCTCAGATCATTCTTGGAATGGTTCTTCTTTCAGAGAATTCTTTGCGTCCATTGCCTTGGAGCATTCTCCTTCACCATACCCCGATCTTGCATAGCGATGTCCAGCTTCCATCTTCATAGATTCAACCATGCCTTGTCCATGACTACCAAGACCCTTTCCATCATAGTCCATCTTGGTGGACAACGTCAATCCAACACCTTGAGACTGTTTCTCAGAATCACCAAGAGAACAAGGAAGAGAATGAGAAGAATGAGGAGCTTTCACCGAGTCTGCATCTTTGACTTTCTTTAACAAGCCTTCTTTTTCAGACTTCCATTCCTCATACATTTCATCAACCTTGGCTTTCATCGCCATGAAGGTATTATTAAATTCTGCTTGGAAAGGAAACTGATTTTCCTTATGTGATGACATCTCACCTCACTGCTTGAATTTTCTCCAAGTATTCCACAACCTGCAACTTGTCAGACTAGCTCTGATACCAACTTGATCTGTAAACTCCTTACTACAAATCACTTAACAACTTGTTAGATTCACTAGGATACAGATTTAAAATTAAGATCGTAACTGACGATGCTTGTGAATTGAGCAAATAACCACATAAAACATAGGAAAGTAAAGAAGCTGACAAAAATCATGCACCAAGAAAAGATTACGGAGTTCACCAGTTTTTGGCTACGTCTTCGGATCCGCAAATAAGCGAGATCAGTGCCATTAATATGATGCAAACTTCCTTTTACACCACGATGGTCTTTCACTGAGTTACAATCTGCTTCCTAGGAAGAATCTTGCACTTCAGGCTCTTCCTGCTTCCACACTGCAATGACATGATCTTTCTAGCAACATGTTCGTGCCTAACTCCTTCGTCACCTTTACAATGCTTTCAAACAATACAGCTGCAACTCTCTCTCTCACAACAGTACATAGGCATCAAGCCTTTACAAAGGACTCAAAAATCTCTCAAAGGACTCACTAAGTTATTATCTCTTCTCCCTAGAGACCACTTAGCCCATTACAAGAAAATTATCACTTTCCCATAAACCCTTCACTAAGAGCAACAAAAACTCTCCAAGAGCTAAGAAATGAGAAAACACTTTACAAGAATTTCCCCAATTCTTCCAAGAGAAAATTCTCACAAAACTCCTCAAGTCTCCTTCTTCCCGGAATTCTAAATCCCTGAATTCTGAATGTGAAACACCTCTCACATACCTCCCTTTTATACATAAAATTAAGCCAAAATAGGCTTAACAATCAAATTAATGATTTAACCTCCTTCTACAACTCGGATGCAACTCCTTAAATTGTAATTCAAGACCTCTTTTGTTTCAGTAGTTATGGTGGTTTTTGTTTGTTTTTTGCTTTATTTGGCCTTTTGCATTACATTTGGCCTGCATGTATTTAATAAAGAAAACTTAACCCTATATATATTTAAAAGCTATCTCGTGGTCCAACGGTGGCTTGTATTTTTGCCATATGGGTGGTCGGCGGTTCCAATCTCGCCGGCCACGCTTTAAAAAAAATAATCAAACCGTTGAACAGTAAAACGAAGTGGCTTCAACTATATAACTGACAGCCATGTGTGGTGCAACAGCCACCGACGGTTTCAGGCAAATTGGAGGTCGTCGGTTCGAGCCACAACAAATTTTTGTTCAACAAACAAACCTGAACGCTGAATACAGGAAGACACGTGTCAGACTGTCATTCGCCGAGGATGCTGATGAGGCTGCCTGCGTGTCACTGACTATGTTGCCGAGTTGTCTACCACGTATGTTGCCACTCTATTGCCACGTCGGAGTACGGAGTGCCATGTCACCAGTACGGATGGACACATGTCAATCTGTGATTGGTCCATACATGTTGAGTCACCTACCACGTGTCAGGCCAGAATGTGCACATTTGTGTCCGTACAGTACGGACTGACATGTCAGCATGATGATGTCATCATTTGTACCCTCAAGTTAACTGAACTTTGACTGCTTGTAACTCGATCATACGATGTTGAATTTCGACGAAACGAACATTGCCAGAATCATGTCGATGAGCCCTTTGATTTGACGTCAATTTTGACAAATTCTGAGATGATCAATTTTTTTCACTTCCTATTGGCCCCTAGTACTCTGTTTGACCGGACCTTTGACCAAGCATAACTTCCACCTATGATCTGCTTTTGATGCGATTCAAGTTGTGTCAAGATTGTGTCATTGTGCTCTTCGATCTGAGACTACTTTCGGCTAATTCTGAAGCTGTTGGATTTTTGAGGCCTTCGAGATCCACCCAGATCAACTAATGTAGGTGAAGTTCATAGTTTTATGGGTCTAGCTGGTTATTATAGGTGGTTTGTTGAGGGATTTTCTAGAATTGGTCATCCTATTACTTCTCTTCAAAGAAAAGGGAAGAAGTTTGTTTGGACTGAGCAGTGTCAGATGGCTTTTCAGACACTTAAAGAAAAGTTGACTAATGCACCTATACTGATTGTTCCTGATCCTACTAAGGATTTTTTAGTTTGTACAGATGCATCCTTAGAGGGTTTGGGAGCAGTTCTGATGCAAGATGGGCATGTGATTGCTTATGAGTCTCGCAAACTCAAGGATCACGAATTAAACTATCCTACTCATGATTTGGAACTTCCTGCAATAGTGCATGCATTAGTTCAGTGGAGGCATTTCTTATTGGGTCACCATTTCGAACTTCATACTAATCATTGTAGTCTACAATACATTTTTACACAACCTAACTTGAATGTTAGACAAAGACGGTGGATGGATTTCTTGTGTGAGTATGATTTTGAAGTGAAATATGTTCAAGGAAAAGAGAACGTAGTGGCTGATGCTCTTAGTCATCGTCGACATGAGATCTCTGCTACTACTCTCGAAGTAGATTTGAGAGGTCAAATATTAGCAAAACTTCCTATTGATATATTGTATCAGGAAGTGAGGTCAGAGATTGAATCTGGTAAACCTTTAGAAGGTCGATTTGCAGGGTATATCCTTGAACCAGATGGTATATTATAGCATTTAGGTCGTATCTATGTAGCACATTTTGAGGGTCTTCATACATTAATTATGACTTAAGCACATTGAGCTCCATACTCAGCTCATCTAGGTGTTAAGAAAATACATGCAGATCTTTGGCAATTGTATTTCTGGCCTGGTATGAAACGTGATATTGCTGACTATGTATCGAGATGTCTTGAATGCCAGTGAGTCAAAGTTGAGCATCAACATCTTGTTGGATTATTGCAGCCACATCTCATTCCTGAATGGAAATGGGATATTATATCTGTTGACTTTATTGTTGGGTTACCTATGTTGTCACGTCGACATGATGCCATTATGGTAACTGTTGACCGATTGACTAAGGTAGCTCATTTTTCACCAGTTTGATCATCATATAATGCTTCATCCGTAGCTAGGATATTAATGGAGGACATAGTTAGATTGCATGGGATTCCTCGTAGGATTATATCTGATAGAGATCCCGTATTTACATCAGCCCTATGGACTTTATTACAACATGCTCTAGGTACACAGTTGAACTTTAGTTCAGCGTATCATCCTCAAATCGATGGACAAATAGAGAGAGTTAATCAAATATTAGAGGATATGCTTAGAATGTATGTAATGGACCAACAATCACGTTGGGAGGATTATCTGTACTTAGTAGAATTTTCTTACAATAATGGATATCAGAGTTCCATACGTATGCCACCATTTCAGGCATTATACGGTCGTCCTTGTCGAACTCCATTGAGTTGGGATCGACTTGAGGATAGAGTATTACTTGGTCTTGATATGCTTCGAGACATGGAGCAACAGGTTGACCGTATTAGAGAACATTTGATAGCAGCACAGGATAGGCAAAAGAAATATGCCGATGCGCATAGGATAGACCAACAGTTTGCAGTTGGAGATAGAGTGTTTCTTCGAGTGCGACTGCAAAAGAGTCCAATTCATTATGGAAAAGGCTCTAAGCTTGCACCTCATTTTGTTGGGCCATTTGAGATCCTAGAGAGGATTGGTCCTGTGGCGTATCGACTCGCCTTAGCACCTAGTTTGTCACATATTCATGATGTCTTTCATGTATCAGTTCCTAGACCATATCATCCCGACATTTCTCATGTACTTGATTGGAATGCGTTACAGGTAGAGGACGGGCAGCTGGCTTTGGAGTCCATGGCCATTCTACAGTGTCAGATGCTCGGTCTCAGGGGTCGAGACGTTGATCAGGTGAGGGTCCAATGGGATCCTAGCCATGAGGCTTCTGCTACTTGGGAGGATGCGACACGCATGAGGGAACTTTATCCCTATCTGTTCGCAGGCTTTCAAGAGCAAGCCTGATCCTAGGGGGGGAGGATGTAGTACCCCTCCATTTATGCTTATGTTTCTATTTGCATGTTTTCACACTGTTAGACTTTGGTACTTTGGTTTGGATATTTTGATCGCTGATTTTGAGTGACATTGGATTCACTTTGTGATATGATGATACATTGTATGGTGATAATTGATTTCTGACATGCTTTGATTTAGCATAGATGTTTTCCTTCTGATGTTATTGCTATATATATATGTTTATGATTGACTAATTGTTATTTAATTTTTCAGTCTGATGTGATGTGTATTGGTGTGGAGAATGGAGTTGCATCACTCGTTTGCGAGTGCCCTGTGATGTCCATGATTTTCTCCGCACAGTGTGCTTGTACAATGGATATATATATATATGCATGTTATTTGTTGATTGCAGGATTGTAGGTACATGACACTGACTCCACCTGGTTACTCAGGTCTGAGCATGTCAAGACTCAATGGAAATGTTGATTGGGAGGTAGTAACATGGTTCATCCTAGTCTAGTCTTAAACCCAGTCGTAGTACATTGTCAGTTTAGTTTGGAGTCCTTGGTTGTCTTGTTTGTCCCTGTTTGGATTAATTGCTTTGAAAGGAAAATCTTGTCAATTTAATGATAGTTTATTATACTTCAATTTACTGTGGTTTTAAATTAATTTTAAATGTTGAAAAATAAGTTTTACATTTTAATTTAATTAATTAATTAGTTTGTTTGGTTAAGTAATTTGATCACTATGATTAAAATTATTTAATTAAATAAATAAATTAATTAAATTATAGTTACCTTTACTGTGTGAATAGATTTAAATTTGAAATTAATTGTTATTTGGGAAATGACATTTTTTTAATTGCTAAATAAATTTGTAGTTTTGAAAATTAAAATTTTAAATTATTTTAAAAAAAGGCATGCAAATCTTGAAAAAGTGGAAGGAAAGAATTACCCGTAAGTGGTTGGAAGATATTTTCTTCTCGACATGTGTGCCAGTGAATTTATTGTCTTTGGTTGAAGATTTCCTCAGATATTATTTAGGATTTGGGGAAATAGAAGATTATTCTATTCTTCACGGGAAATGAATTAGTGCTCTGTTAAAAAAAATTGTTTATGCTTTTGTGTTGTGGGATATTTTCTGGAAGTTCTCTAGTTTGGCATATTGGGAATTTGTGTTCGGGAAAGGCTTTGGAAGCTACAGGCAAAGCTATTCTTCACTAGACAAAATTTCTGAAGCTAAGGAAAAATAGGTATTTTCCTTGTGATTTATAATTTGTTTGTTGTTGAAAGGAATGCCTGTGACAAAAATTTCATTTAATTTAAATCCTTGTACTTCTCGGGAAAATTGTTCACTGTATTCTTGTTTTGTAAGGATTTGTTGTTTTCAGAAACCTTCTATAGCTTTCTCTTTACAGAAAAGTTGGAGTAAATTATTGTGAGGGAAATTATTGTTGAAAAAGAAATTGAATCCTCAAGGAATAAATTAGGATTTGATTGGAAATGTTGTGCGTATTTTTCTTTGAAAACCCTCTTGAAATTTTACAATTTCCCCAATTTTCCCATTGAAACCCTGTTGAAAATTCTTTTTAAAGTAACTCTGTAGAAATTTTATAAAACTTTCCATATGAAAAACTCTATTGAATTTATATATATATATTATAAATATATATATAAATATTCATATATAAATTGGAATGTGAAAATCTTATATTTTTTATTAGAATATTGAAAAGTTACTGTACAGGAAAATTTGAAGATTTTATTTTAAAAAGTTCTAGTGAAATCACCGTACGATATTTATTTAATATAATATATTGTAGTTTTTTTTTATATAATAAAAAAAAATTATTAAAAAATTTAGAGTCAAAGCTCTGCGGGGCTACCTGTGGCTGACCCTGTAGAGGACGGTAGCGAGGGCTGAGCCCAGCACCACCCTCACGGGTAGCACTTGGCTCAGCCGCCGCGACTGAGCTCTGTGGGCGGGCTGCGAAGGCAGCCCTACCACAACGTGGCCTACACGGGTTGCGACCTGCACAAGTTAGGGTAAAAAGCCCTAACTAAAATTTGATTAATATGCAGATTTTAAATTCGATACCTTTATTTGTAAATTTGGGCATTAATAATTATATATTTTATATTTATTATGTATATATATGTTATATATAGTGTATATTAATAATATAATATATATTATATATAAAATATATATATAGTATTTATAATTATATATTTATTTAATGTTAAGAAAATTTAGAAGAGTTATCATGTTTTTTATCAGAAATTTAAAGGAAATAATTATTAAATATCTAAATATAGATATTTTAATAATTAATTTATTATGATTAAGTTAATTGTGCTTAGAATAGACTGTTATTCTGGAGTTTATATAGATTTCATTATTATATATGGTTATGAAATTGGGCAAATTGTAGATCTGAATTATGTATAGCATAGAAGATGAATTAAATCTTAGATGAATAATTTTGATACTTCAAATTATTGCTTGATTGGATTTAGTAAATCCTAATGTAGACTCTTTATTTTTTATTTTTTATTTGCTGCAAATCATGTTTCTTTATTGGGAAAATTGGGAATGTCTTAGATGAACAAGTCTTCCAGACAAACTGTATAACGTGGGGGTTGTGATTATTTAAGTTGAATTCTTCTATTGGCTAAGGTTGTGTACATGGTTTTGCATGGTTTTTTGACACCTAATTTTGTGAACTTAGACATTGATGTTCGTTATGAAAAGTGTAAAATTTTTTTGTTGTATTTATGTACACCTTGTCTACCTTAGTCAGGGAAACTTAGAATTCCTTTGTTATGTTTAGGGGAGTGGCTCTGTGTGAGGGCCGACACACAAAGTGGTGTCAGGGTAACTTACAAAGAGTTAGTAAGTCAGTGATAACTAAACAACACAGTAGATAGATTAAAATCTTTAATAAGATTATTATGCCTCGCTTATAGACTCTAGAGCTAGTTCAGTCTTGAGTATAAGATGAGAAGGCCTGGAATGGAAAATCGATATCTTGTTACCTTAAAAGATATTCGATTCGGCAATAGTTTGCAATGGGGCCGGGTTTCGTAAGAGGTTACTAGGGTAACCCAAGTTGGGGGTCAGAACCTAGTAAGAAACACCAGGGTAACCTTTGCTACATTGTGATGACACTCCACCTAAAATAACAATTTACCTTGTGTACTTAGCACATTTGATTGTCTTAATTCTAGAAGCAATGTAACCATCAGTTAGTTATGTACTTGTGTCTAGGGTGAATAGGTTATGTCTAGGTAACTATATTACTATCTCCTAGCATGGGGGGTGGACCTACGGGTACCACATGGTTGGAAGGAACGTGGACCTTACTCCGTTGGGTCCCTAGTTTCTGATCATGGCAACGAGAGCTTCATGGATGGAGAGCTCGCATTTGGATATAGATGTACTTTCTTTATTGCATTATTGTAAATCTTGTATTTGAAACATCTCTCAATTGTTTATGAGGTGAACATTTGTTATATGTAATTGTAACTATTATTGATCTACCTCATCAGATGAATGAGTATTGTAATATTATTTCAAATGCAATGTAAGAATCATATTTGTACTTTATACTATCTTGAATGGAATTAAAATGATATGCAATGCTTACTTTTTAAGTTTATGTTAATTAAATATGTGCAATGCTAATTACTAAAGTCATCTATGGAACCTCAAGTAGTGTAACATCACGTAACTTAGTGAATGTGTGCAACTAATTAAGTTAATATTATTACTTTTAAAAAAAAAAATTATTACACTTACATACACAATTGCAACATTCCTTAGGTTATAAGACGAGGCATTACATAGGCTATATTATTTTAATTTTTGATAGCATGTTGTTGAAAAGGCTAGATTCTCTCAATTTTTTGATAACATTCCGTTCAGAAAAGAGTATACTTTAATATATATAAACATATATATGTATATATAAAAATGAATATATATGTATATATACATATATTTATGTATATGTAAATTTCTTGTCAGTTTCTATTCATGGCTTTCCTTTTGTTGCTATGTTGGTAATAGAATAAAATTATTGCCATTATGTATTTTTTGATGATTTTTGTTGTCTAGCTTTGGCTATATTGTGCCATTTTTGATAAGGTTCCATTCAAAAGGCTATATTGTTTCAATTTTCGATGAGGTGTTGTTGAGAAAAGACTATAGTGTTTTTTGAAAGAAATATTGTTTCGTTTATGGTTGTGTTAGGTGGCTATTGTTTTGGTTGGGTTTCGTGGCTATAGTTTTGTGGGTTTGTTCAACTGGGTTGTTGTTGAAACCAATGTTACTTGATTTATGTCTTCCATTTTGTGGTTATGGTTGGTACAAAATAGAATAGTTAATGTTGTACACTTTATGTTTCATTGCAGTGGGTATTGTTGATTATTTTTTTTGTCTTAGGCTATATTATTTCATTTTCAAGAAGGTGTTGTTGAAAAGGCTATATTGTTTGCATTTTTGATAAGGCTATGCGCAGAAAGAACAATATTTTTTGGATGGCTTTGTCACTGTTGATTTTGGAGAAGGTTCTATTGAGAAGGCTATATTGTTTCAATATTTTAATAGGATTTTGTTGAGGAATGATTATATTTTAACTTTGGTTTGTTTCTGTCAATCTTTATGGGTTTCTATTTATGGATTTCGTTTTGTGTCTCTATTTGGAATGAAAGAAAATTGTTGATGTTATGGAGTTTTTGTTGGTTGTTGTTGTGTATCTTGGGCTATATTATTTCCTCCTCAGGAAACAACATTGTTGAATAGTATTCCATTTCTCGTTAAGGTGCTATATTTTTTGTTGATTTTTTATGGCTACCTTGGGTTGTTTTTTTGGCTTGGTTTTTTACTGTGTAGTTTTTTGTGCTTTGCAAAAATAAACAATACCTTTTGGAAAATAACATGGACTATTTTACAGATACTCTGTGAACGGTTTTCCCAATATGCACCTCTTTCAACAACCAATGATTGTACTTACACCTTCACAAAAGCTTGTCCTCCCTAATCACAGCTATTATATATATGTACATATATATATATGTATATATATGCATATCTATATATATATATATGTGTGTGTGTGTATATATGTGTGTGTATATATATATACATATATATATGTATGTATCGATATATATATGTGCATATGTACTATTATATATATGTACATATATATATGTATATATATGTGTATATATATGTGTGTATATATATGTGTATATATATGTGTGTGTATATATGTATATATATGTATGTATGTATATATATGTGTGTATCTATATATATATATATCTATATATATATATGTATTTGTATTTGTATATATATATATGTATATGTATATATTTATGCCTTTCATTTTGTGGTGATGGTTGGTATGGAATAAAATTGTTAATGCTGTACCCTTTATGTTTGGTTACATTGGGTGTTGTTGATTACTAGTCTTTGTCTTATGCTATATTGTTTCACTTTGGAAAAGGTGTTGTTGAAAAGGCTATATTGTTTCAATTTATGATAGGCTTGTGTTCAATAGGGACTTCATTTTGGATGGGTTTGTTATTGTTAATTTCTGAGGTGCTATTGGGAATGCTATATTGTATCATTTTCCCATAAGGTCTTGTTGAGAAATGGGTGTATTTTTGTTGTGGTTTGTTACTGTGAATCTTTGTGGGTTTCTCTTTATGGCTTGCATTTTGTGGCTATGTTTGGAATGAAAAAAAATTGTTAACGTTATGCAACTTCTTTTTGTAGTGTGATTTTTTGTGGCTTTCTTTTAATGGATCTCGTTTTATGCTTATGTCTTCAACATAATAAAATTTTAAAGATGATGCAAATTTTGTAGATTGTTGTTGGGTGGCTTGGGTTATATTCTTCCATTGGTTTGTTACTCTTAATTTTTCACAACTTTGTACAATGAACAATGTGTGTATATGTGCATCTAACTTCAGATATATATATATATATATATATATATATATATATATATATATATATATATATATATATATATATATATATATATATATATGTATGTATATATATATATATGTATATATATGTATATATATATATATGTGTATATATGTGTGTATATATATATATTTATATATATGTATGTTTATATATGTATATATATATCTATGTATATATGTGTATGTATGTATATATATATATAGATATGTATATGTATATGTATATATAATGTCCATAACATTGACTATTTTGTTGCATTGCAAGCATTGGTCATAAATGGAAGCCACAAATGAAACAATATAGCCTAACGTCGACATCAACAACATGAACTGCATAACATTAACTATTTTATTCCATTGTAGCCATTCCCATAGATCGCTAAAAATCATTGTTACAGACCTATGTAAAACCTTCCCTGCAAAAGGTTGGACCATATACAACTAATGTAGTACCCCTCCATTTTGCTTATGTTTATTGTTAGCATATTTTCACCTTGATAGACCTTGGTACTTTGTTTTGGATATTTTGATCATTGACATTAGAGCAATGGTGGATTTATTTTGTGATGTGATGAAACATTGTATGGTGATAATTAATTTCTAACATGTTTTGTATTAGCGTAGATGTTTCCTTCAGATGTTATTGCTATATATATGTTTATGGTGGATAAATTGTTATTTTATTTGTTAGTTTGATGTGATGTGTATTGGTGTGGAGAACAGAGTTGCATCACTCGCTTGCGAGTGCCTTGTGATTTCCGTGATTTTCTCCGCATGGTGTGCTTGAATAATGATTATATATATATATGTATGTCATTTGTTTGATTGCAGGATTGTAGGTACATGACACCGACTCCACCTAGTTTCTCAGGTCTGAGCATGTCAAGACTCAACGGAAATGTTGATTGGGAGGTAGTAAGAAGGTTTATCCTAGTCTAGTCTTAAACCCAGTTATAGTATGTCGTCGGTTTTAGTCTGGTGTCTTTGGTGGTTTCATTTGCGTCTGATTGGATTAATTGTTTTGAAAGGAAAATTTTGTTAATTTAATGATAGATTAATATTCGTTAATTTACTATTTATTTAAATTAATTTTAAATGTTGAAAATAAAGTTTTACATTTTATTTAATTAATTAATTAGTTTATTTGGTTAAGTAATTTAATCTTTGAGGTTAAAATTATTTAATTAGATAAATAAATTAATTAAATTAAAGTTACTTTAATTGTGTGAATAGATTTAATTTAAATTAAATTGTTTTGTGGGAAATGGTATTTTAATTGCTAAATAAATAAAATTAAAAAAAAAAAAGGGAAAAGGGAAATTGTATTTTAAAATTTGAATTCTTTAATTTTTGGAAATGCATTCAATTTTTTATAAGGATGAAAGAAGAGATTGTCGTGAGTTTGTTAGAAGATATTTTCTTCTCGACATGTGTGGTAGTTAAAAACTAATTGCTTCTTGTTGAGGATTCTCTAGGAATATTTTCATGGATTTGGGGAAAATAGAAGATTACTTCACGGGAAAGGAATAGAACAGATTTTTGGCTTTAAAAATTTTGGAATTGGAATTGTTTGGGATTTTGGCATAATTTTCTGGAAGAGGATTTCAAATAGAAATTTTGTTTAGTATCTGTCTTCTTTTGGAAAGTGGTGGTTGAAAAGCTTTGGAAGTTGCACCCAACAGGAAAAAGCCTCTCTTCTACAGACAATTTTCAAGCTATAGGAAACAGGTTCCTCACTGGTTATTTATTTAATTTATTTCTTTTGAAAAGTTTGTCTATGAAAAGGATTAGTATTGTGAGGTTTTTTTAAAATTGTTAAAAATGTGTTTGTTTGAGGAAATTGTTTGTGTTTTAAATCTCTGTTCTTCTTGGCAATTTAATCTGTAGAGAATTTGTTATTTCTTTGTTAAAAGCTTCCTATAGGAAATAGTTTTGAGTAAAAATTTGTGAAGGAAATCATTTATTTGGAAAATGAAATTGAAATCTCTGGGAATAAATTAAAATTTGTTGGGGAAAATTTGTGTGCGTACTGTTAAATTTCTCAACTTTCCATTGAAGAACCCTGTTGAAAATCTATTCCATTGTAAAACCCTGTTGAAATTTAATGGCCTGATTTTAGTATTTTATTTATTGTTTTATTGTGAATGTATGTATAAAATATATATATATATATAAACATTCATATGTAAATTGAACTGTGTAAATCATATAAATAAAACAAGAATTCTTTTTGATATACGCCGTACAGGTGAGATTGTATTATTAAAATTTAAACGAAATGAAATCGCCATAATTTTTATTATTTTAATTTTAATTTTGAAAATAAATTTTAATCCGCAGCGCTTTGGGTGGGGCTACCCACGACCTACCACGCAGGGGAGTCGGCAGTGAGGGTTGAGCCCAGTGCTGCCCTCATAGGCAGCGCTCGGCAAACCTCCCACGGCCGAGCCCTGTGGGGCGGGTTGCAAAGGCAGCCCTACCCACAGCGCGCCCTTTGGACGGTTAGGGCTTTAAGCCCTAACTTTTATTTTAAAAACCATGCAAATTTTAAATATATTTTTTATTTTAAAATATTTAGCATTAATATTTATATATAATACTTATAATTTATATATTTATTTAATGTTAATAAATTTTGGAAATATATTTATGTTAATAATGGGATATTTAAAAAAAATAGTTTATTAAATATTTAGATATAGATATTTAATAATTAATTTACTATGACAAAGTTATTTGTGCTTAAATTAAATTGATATTCTTGAGCTTATATTGATTTAATTATAATATGTGGCTATGAAATTGGGCAAATTATAGATTTGATTTTTCGTATTGAATGGAAGATGAATTAAATCCTAGATGATTAATTTAGTACTTCATGCTTTGATTGACTGGATTTAGTAAATCCTAATGTAGATTCCTAATGTTTCGATTTTCTTTTAATTGTGTTTCTTTTTATTGGGAAAATTGGGAATGTGTTAGAAGTACAAGTCTTCTAGATTAGTTTGTCTTTAATGTGGGAATTGTAATTGTTTAAATAGAGTCCTTGTGTTGACTAAGGTAGTGTACATGGTTTTGCATGGTGTTTAGACACCTAGTTATATGAACATTGACTTGATGTCCGTTATGAAATGTGTAGAAATATATGATGATTTCTTGTGCACCTTGTTTACCTTAGTTAG